>OMPJ01008639.1:0-20597 GCA_900312935.1 Carapus acus | reverse complement strand
TGTTTTATCGATTCAGATGTTATTATCATGTCTGGTCGGAGAGATGTTGGTGCGATGTGCTGGGGGAACCTCAGCTGTTTTCCCAGGTCAACTTGCAGCTGCCAATCAGGGGCTGTGTGGAGGAGGCCTGTTGTCGTCTGCGGCCGTGCTCGAGGCTTCTCTCCAGCCTTGACGAAGGGGACTGTCTTTGGGGCGTGATGGTGTCTGCTGGTGCTAACGGCTGAGGCTATACTCTCAGCAACTGCTTTGAGCACCTGGTCGTGGCGCCAGCGATAGCGGCCATCGGCCAGGGCTTTTGGGCAGCTGCTGAGGAGATGTTCCAAGGAGCCTCTTCCAGAGCAGAGGGGGCAGGAGGGTGTCTCGCTCTTCCCCCAGACACGGAGGTTTGCTGGGCTTGGGAGGGTGTCATAAACTGCCAGCACAAGGAACCTGACGCGATGGAAGTCTGCCTGGATGATGTTTGACCAGGTGACTTTGCGCTGCAGCGTACTCTCCCACCTCGTCCACGCTCCCTGCTGCCGGAGGCCCACCGCCTTGCTCACTCTCTCTTCCTCCAGGCCTGCTCGAACCTCTCCCTGGAGTAGTTGGTGTCTCTCCTTGCCCCGGGCCTTGCTGACCAGGGTTGCTGGGATGTAGCCCAAGCCTGCTCTTCCTGTTGCCAGGGACCCCACCAGAGCCTACTCTGCCACCTCCACTGCCTTCTCTGCATTCCATTTCCATTTATCTACATTAAAGCTGTAGATATTTTAACAAAATATTTGTAAAATATTAACAAAAAATGTAAACTGTTATTGACAAAAATAAAATACCAAGCCTACATTCAAGACAACATCTACAACATTACTTTTTCAGTGTAATCTCAATAAAGGAATTTACCCATCTGCCTAAATAAATAAAAGCTTACAGGACTCAACAAAATCAAATATGGTAAACAGTCTCAGATACTGGATTTTATGCAGTCCCTGTGTAATCTAACATAACAATGCTTTTTTCGGTTATAAATAAGTTTTTTTCTGCTAAAAGATAAGCTAACATTTTGACTTCTTTCATTTCCTAACTACTTACACCAGAATGCAGCACCTTAGTTTCATCACTCAATTCAATTGCTGTCATGCAACAACAGATTCCTGATTCCTAAATAGTTGGTTGAGCAGTATCCACTCGTTTCACGTTAGCCTGTAATGCTACATTGCCATCGTGTCTCGCCACATGTGCTCGCAAATTTGTAGTATTTCCCGAGTACTTGACTCTGGCGTTGCAGAGTTTGCACACCGCATGGCTCTTGTCATAGTAGTAACTCCCTTCCTTTGTTTTGAAACCAAAATATGCCCAAACATCAGCTTTAAAAGCTGGCTATATACTCTTGCCCTCAGCCATTGCCGGTGAACTGTTACATGTTTTTGTGTGAATTGATCGCACGCGGAGGACATAATGACTGGTGCCATTTAGCGGCCGGAGGTTGCATGTTAATTATTAATTTTTTTTAAAAATCGATACAATCGACGATTGCCGTCAAATATCGATATGATATCGTGAAATAAAATATTGCAATGTTTAATTGTATTGATATTTTCTTACACCCCAAACTCCCACCACAAGTGATCTTGCAGTATTGAGAATCGGACTGCCTAGGTGGATCGGGGTTTCACGTCCCTTAACGAGATGAAGGCCCTGCGGGTGATGACTTAACGCTGTTATTCTTTGATGACTCAATGTTATGACCACTGAAAATGCCTTGTGTAAAAGGTAGTGGACTGATGTATTGCTTATAAATGAATAACATGGGGGAATGTTGGAAAAGTTCTATTCTTTATGCATATTATGGCGTGATTTTCCATGACTGTCATACAGTGTGAGAAACATAATCACTGGAGCACACATAGCCTTTACTAACTATGCAAATCACCAGTGCACCTAGATAGAGTACTAGATACTCTTGGGTCATGATGCTCCAAAACTTAAAGTTCCAGACATTCTGTCTACACGATAATCTTCTGTTCTGATTCTGTTGAATCATGAGAAAATAATGTAGTCACAGTGATGAAGAAGTGACTTTAAAATGAGGGGGGACACACGAAGCACTCATAGAGCTTCAGGACAATGTTTGCATCCATGTGTTCTCTCCTCGCGAGTGAAGAAACGCTGCCAGTTGTGTGGTTCTTTTCTGATTGGGGTTTGACCCCAACAATAGGCTACGTTTTCAGAGCAAGATTCTGAGATGATCTTACAGTCTGTACACCATGCTTGCTCGATGAGGATGGCCGTTCCTTCTGTACAGGTCTTACCATTATCCGCAGCACCACGATCCTCTCAGAAGGCCATGTACATCTGGTGTTATCACCGAATCGGGTGCGCTCTCTCTCAGCAAGGTTTCGCAGACACACAGTGTGGCACAATCCTGGATAAACCTCTGCATGGAGATTCTTGTTTGGAGTTCATCCAATTCATTTCCCAAAGACGGAATGAATATTAGCAAACGGAATAATTAGGGGAGTTACTCTTCCATCACTTACTAAGCAACAGAGTCCCAGGGCCGCTCCTCCCGATGTGCCTTGCCTTTGCTTTGGCTTACTGTCATTTGGAGAACCCCTGCTGGTGGCTGGCCTGGTGTCACATCACCATCGCATGTTAGCATCCCACTTTAGCTCAGAGTGGGATTCCAGTACTTTCAGGACCGACATGACTGCGCTCCTGTTAACCGTTTGCGGAGTGGGTGGTTTTGTTTGTGGAGACAGAAGAAATAAAGGAAGTCTAGGAGAAATCGTGACTCGGAGAGACCAGGGAGCGCCATTTTGGATGGGTACAACTCTAGCACTCAGACTAAGCAACAGATATGGAAGCAATACACCTCCCGCTAATTACAGTGTGGCTTACTTTATTTTCAATGCATTTGCCAAAACTCATAAGCCCAGGGGTGGCCAACCAGTCAGAGACTAATAGCCACATTTTTTACAGTGTTACTGCAAAGAGCCACATCATACACATGGGCACACGTGAACATCAGCCCATCCCTTCCTCACAAAACACACACAAACGCACACGCACACACACACCTCTGCTTAGTCAGATTTATTGTAAATATATGTACTATGTCACACATCAACATGAAAATGAAATTGACCTCTACATTACTGAGATGAACATTGTGACTGTGAACTGTCTCACACACACAAACTCTCAGTTTAACCAAGTCCGCAAACAAAATATAATAATTTACAATAGCGTTTTTCTCTTACTATGCATGTTGCTGCTTGACTTTTCAAAGTGACCAGCTTGTGCTTGCAAAGTTGGTCACAAAGTTCAGTCCCTTTTGAAAATTCCTGAACGAAGTTAGCATGGAATAAGATGAAGAGGCGCTGAAGATTTAAAGCTTTGAAATGCACTAATGACGACTGACATATAAGGCAGGATGGCTTGCCATTACGTTCAACAAAAAAATATAACCTCTCCCACTCTGTTAAAAACGTCCTGTGTTCATCTTCATATTTTTGTTTTGCTGTGCTTTTCCCCCCTGCCATTTTAAGAGCGAACTTGACACAGACTGTTTACTACTGTAATGATCTATTGTTTGACGTCTCTCATACCGGCTTCATCAGATCGTAAATCAGAGCGTAAATAA
Source organism: Carapus acus (assembly GCA_900312935.1). Classification (NCBI taxonomy): domain Eukaryota; kingdom Metazoa; phylum Chordata; class Actinopteri; order Ophidiiformes; family Carapidae; genus Carapus; species Carapus acus. Next base: position 16,978 of record OMPJ01008639.1, on the reverse strand, counting down.
AACAGAACTTGTTTCAGTCCTGCATCCTTTCCCTGTGGCCTGGTACCTATTGACCCTGACCAGTACAGGTCTGCGGCCCTAAATTTGGGGACCACTTATACCATTTGTACAAGACACCTATTTCATCCTGTGAAATTAATCACTTACTGCTCTTGTGGGTTTTTTTCTTTTTCGTTTTCTCCTCTTCCTTTCTCATCTTCCTTTTCTGGCTGCCTGATAGAAAACGCCACTTCATGGTGAAAGGCAAGGTTTAGTAATGTGCTGGCTGAAGGAATCACAAACCTGGCTGGCTGCCAGCAAATACTGAGAGGGGATCGCACAACAGTGTCATTGCACTTTTCTGCATTGACCATCACAGAAATTAAAGGAACACTCACACAGTTTGTCGTTGCATTGTATTCATCAGCAGTCGTTATTGGGCTCGTAGCCAGCTCGGGGCCCTAGGCAGTTGCCTGGTTTGTCTCCTTGGGTATTACTGATCAGGCCCAATTCACAGCAATTGAACTAATAGGCTCTACGTGGCTACGGAACCAAAATGAGTTTGACATCCTAGCTCCAAGTGGGCAAATACAAATTGTCCTATACTGAAAAAAGCGTGTGTGTGTGTGTGTGTGTGTGTGTATGTGTGTGTGTGTGTGCGCAGTCGAGTGTATGCCGTTGAGATGACCCGAAACACTCAATAAACCCAGGTAACATCACTGATGATGTGTCCAGGTTGCATCACTAGTTGATGTATGTTACAAACATATGTACTTATTTCAAATGCCCCTCATGCTGTAAATATTTGTTTTGGGGAAATATTTATACAATTGAATAATACGTTTTAGCATATTTTGAATATCATTTCAAACTTGAATCAAAAGTTGTTTTTGTTTTTTTCAAATAACCCTGATGCTGTCGATGTTTTTTTTTCAGGAAAAGTTTATTAATTTAATAATATAAAATATGTTCTTACATTAATATCAACAAATGCATTCTTAATACATTTTACTAAATTACATAAAAACAAAAGTGAGTAACAAACCAAAAGAACCATATGTCACGTTTATTTGGGTTTTGTAAGTGGGTGCTATAATCTCAGTGAAAGTTACTATCCATAGGAGAGTATTGCCAGTGCAATTTACTTGTGTACATTTGATTAAAAAAAAAAGAGAGAGAGAGAAAAAAGAAAAGGAAAAAAATGTGGTTCTAGTGAGTACAGACCGTATGACTTATTACTCACACTGTCTGTGTGGGAAAACCTGCGTTAATGTCAATGGCGTTACACTTTTTTCAGTGATCATATTAATTATCATTATAGTTATTACTTTTATTAGTATTATCATTGTTTCCAATATCCTCATTATAATTGTCATCGTAGTAATGATGTTTCTGTCGTTGCTGGTGCCGTAACAACAAATGTCCAGGATAAACACAGAAGCCAGTTGTCGCACATCATGAGTCAATCAGAACTGGTCACAGTGTCCGGTAAACCACCTGGAGGGCGTGTTGAGCAGGCCTTCAGTCTCAGCAGTGGGCCGCTGCGTATGCGCCGGGGCCCTCCAAGCAGCGCAAGTACCTGCTGCGATGTTCGCGGCTGCGGACAAAATTTCAAGTTTGATCTTGGACAAGGTGGTATGTTTTCATCGCTTATCTACAGGTGGAGAGTTGAAAATGGTTTTGTTGATAAGTATGCAAGTTTCATGTAGTTGATAAATCCAGCAGGAGAGACTTCTTCAGCTGGGATACCACAAACCACCAGTGGGGAGAAGTAGGATCGGCAGAACAATCGTCATACATATTATACACATGCATATGTACACATTTTACAATTGTTAATTGTCATCCTTGTTATTTTCGTTAAACAGGCTAACATATTTAAATAGGGGTAATTTTGAACAGAAAATACCGTCGTCGCTCTTAGCGGCTTTGAGGTGATGCAAGTCCTTTTTATCTGCTCTCGCCATGGCGATTTTACTGCCTCCACCGGTCAAGCCGTCGTATTTTGAACTGATACATCAACTTTTCTATTTTACTCCCTCCGAGGCCCTTTTTTGTCTTACATCTCTTTCTTCGCCCTCAACTTCAACGCCCTGTGTGCAAGATGTTACCATTTTACCCTCTGCACGTGTCTAAATTCTGCCTCTCTGACAATGACAAATGTTGAAAAGTACGTATTATTTATTCAGAAACCTTAGACATTCTAAAAAAAAATGAATACTACCACAGTATTGCATTATTTTGCGTTATTTTGTTTCGTGCATAAACTATACTATTGTGCGGCGATTTATTTTTACATTGCACTGAGACTGAATTGCCTTGGGTGAGACGAAGCTCCACAGGGATGCTAAAAATAAATCAATCACCATTCTAACAGAAATTAATGCATTCCCTTCTTGACGATGAAATCACCCATGGTTGCTCCATCTCCAATTTTGCCTATAAAGAGTGCTTTGCACACCATCAGTTGATCTGTCGCATTTTTCCTTGAATAACAACTGCACCTTTTCCTCGGTGTCAATCGAAGATGGGACTGTCATTTTATCAAGTTATACTCAGGACCAATGTCCAAATTTGTAGAAATTAAATTACGAAATAATTCTGTACAACGTCACCGCATCGAGGTAATGAGAGGAGACGCTCTGCAGGGGCATATCTCCCTATGCAGCCGGCTACCACCCCCGGACGCCCTGTAGAGTTCCCTGGTAGGACGTGACAGTGTGTTGTTGAGGAGCCTGTGCTTGCGCCTGTGCGCCAAGGTTTCCAAAATTCATGTTCACATATGCATTTGCAGGGTTGGAAGACGGCAGGGAAGATAAGGTAGGATAAGCATGTGGGTACGTATTGCTGTAAAGAGAATTGTCGCAGTTGCAAGGTGAATATCCGTTGCAGCTGTACAGGTTCGGAGCTTTAACAATGTAAGAAGCGCTGAGGTTCTGAGACCCGGATAAACAAGGCCTTCCATCCCGGACCAGCACGGGGACAGCCACCCTTCTCGGTGGCGGTAGCGGATAGTGGTGACCAGCCATCTCCAGAGTCTTGTCTTGCCGGACCCTCTTACACTTGTATCTCCTGTTCTGGAACCAGATCTTGACCTGGGTGGAGGTGAGCTTTAGGGAGCTGGCCAGCTGTTCTCTCTCCGGGGCGGACAGGTAGCGCTGGTGTTTGAAGCGCCGCTCCAGTTCGGAGACCTGACCCTGGGAGAAAAGGACGCGGGGTTTCCTCCTGCAGTTTGGCGGCTTTTTCACTGCCTTCTCGGACTCTGCGTCGTCGCAATCCCTCTGCGTCCCTGTGCAGCAGGTCTCTGCAATGCAACAAATGCAAGGACAACGATTTGTAAAAGCGCCTCCAAGGATTTCTATAAACATTCTGTCGATTCAGTTCAATTCAATTCAGTTTTATTTGTGTGGCGCCAAATCCTAACAGAAACTCACATTGCTTCTTGTTGGATAAGACGTACCATGAAAAATGAGACTGCTAATTTATGGCGAATGTCATTACAAGTCCTATAATACCGAAGACGAAATTTCCTGTTTTTCCCTCTTCTTTTCAGAAAAGGCCACAGGTGAGCTTATTCATCGTTGTCTCATTACTAAATGGTTTCTGTATGTATTTATTCTTACTCTTATAATTCTTGTTATTCTTGTTGTTGTTATTGTTAATGTTTTTGTTGTTGCATCGTTGTCATTATTATCTTATTGTCGTTGATGTTGTCATTATCATAATCATAATCACAATCACTCGTAAAATCACATTTGCGCACACTGAAGCTAAAGAAACAAGGCAATTGTTCTATTTAACTCGACTGTGAGAGGATGGAACAGACCCCCTTATTCAAATGGTATTGCGCGCCGTTTTTAGTTTTACGAATCACGGATCACAATCGTTATCTATCTATCTATCTATCTATCTATCTATCTATCTATCTATCTATCTATCTATCTATCTATCTATCTATCTATCTATCTATCTATCTATCTATCTATCTATCTATCTATCTATCCACAATTGTTATCGATGTCGGCAAGTGAGCTGGGCTGACAATTCAGTTTGAACGAGCAAATCAAGCTATCACTAATGCCAAATGGGAGAAGTGTTTTAAACTCACTGCGGTCTTGTAACTCCTGCTCTGTGCCATGTTCAATGTCTGCAGTGGGATGGCTTCGCATTGGGCTGCCTCTGAACATCTCTACTGGCTGACCAGACCCCAGCCGCTCGTTGAAAAGGGACAGCCTCTCTTCGCTCTTCAACAGACCGTAGTTGCTGGGATTCGGACCGTCCTCACCGGCCAGCATGCAAGAAGGAGGCGAGTGAGAACAGACTTGTTTCTCTTGAAGAGGTTGTGATATTGCGCCAGAGACGCCAAAACAGGAGATGAAGTGAAGCTGTTGCCGTCGAGACTGTTGTTGCAACTCGAGCCTCAGAATGTCCTTTACAGAAAAAGGCGTCGTGGACGAACCAAACATCGTACTCTGAAGCATTCTTACTAACTAAGAAAAAGGCCACGAGATAATAGACTCTCCAAAAAGGGATGTGTTCATCTCTACACCGCACGTCTGGGACGTAAGCCCTGTGCTCCCACACGAAGGTTAACCACGTTTACCTCTTGTTTTTCATTCAGCCAGAGGAAAACCGAGTTTCCCCCACGGCATCCCTCCCCTTCCATGCGTGTGTTTGTGATGGTTCTGGGGTCAGTCCAGTTTGGTTGACTCAAGTTTGTGAATCTAATGTCCGCTCAATGACAATATGTTCCTCTCTCTCTCCTCTCTCTCTCAACAAACACTCAGTGATTCAATCACCCAGACAAATTGTGTTTGCTCATTATAGCAGGTGATGATAGCATCCCCGACTTCCCACCGCGGACAATGTAAGTGTGTTTTTTGACTCGATGCCAGCCGATGCCAAAGACCGAAAAATACATCTCGCCGTTACTTCGGGGTAGTTCATCAGAGAACGGTCTGTGTTGGTGGAAAATTCCTACAGAATTGCTTACATATTATTACAACTGCTTTTCCCATGATCCATCTTCCTTTGATGTCCCCGTTATGCTCTTATTGTCATCACGAAGGGGCTTTCATTCAAATAAATGTTTGTTTCCTGTCGTGATATTCCACGGATAAGAGAGTTTTAGGCAGAAAACGTTAAATATCAATTAAATATCAAAACAGCATTACCAAGGAGAAAGATCTTTCACTTTCCATCCTAACTTACGCTTCCTTGTTCCTACCTAGATGGACCGAATTAGCAATGCCACATTTTGCCAATAAGAGTAGCCTAGTTCATATCAGTGTGTTGTCCTTATTCGGCATGTATTGCTATTTTTATTAGAGAGAAGAACAACAGCAGTTGTAATGATGATGACAATCGTAATGCCAATAATGATGAAGTGTGGAGAGAGAGGGGCGCAAACTTGCGCGTCAAGATAATGTTATACGTTCGCTATCTACAAAACTCAGGTTAGCACACATTCCCTTCAAAATCTTTGACTCGAAATTATCGTCTTGGGAGGAGTGGGGGGAGAAGGCACACGTGCAAAGACACATTTAGGCATCTGGAGAAGGTGTGCCCATTGACTTATATATTAACGAGCAAGCTGTGCCAGAGAAAGGCACCTGCAGGAGATCAGAACATGGATAAAATGCCATCAAAACGCGTTCACTGCTGCTGTTACTGTAAATTACACCTGTTGCAAGTTCTTTTTGAATTGTCTATTATTGTCATTGGCTGTCCTGGGCAACCTGTCACTTGGGAAAGTGAGTAAGGCTACTCTCCATCTCAATACTTTAGTCTATCTCTTACTTACAAGTACTATTATTGTAAGGTACTTCATGAATCTTAAAGGAAAGAGACAACTAACCGCCCTTATCATGTGCATGTAGTGTATGCATTCAAATAGTAGCCTACTTTGTGTGTGTGTGACAGGTTTCAGTGAGTTTATTATAAAAGATGAGCTACTTGTGGACTACACATACGGTAACAAATGGACACTAGATTTTGTCACCTTGATGCTCAAGAGATGACACAATCTTAAACGACCACCTCTCTCAAACAGCAGTTAAGGGAAAAATGACAGAAACTGAAACGGGCAACACTGAAAGTCCATTTCAAGAAATACAATACAAAACAATACAATTTAATTTGTATAGCGCCAAGTCATAACAGGAGTTATCTCAAGGCGCTTAGAGATGACCAAGTTGATTAAGAAATGAAGAAACATTAAAGGTAATATTTCTGGGGAAAATACAACTTGTACATGTATATCTATAATGATCAATCAAGTGAGGTTCATTCAGCACATTATGCAATTGCCATACTTAAGTACGGAATAAAATCAAACAATCCCGCTGATTTTGTACAAATGCAGTGCGATTATAGAAAACTGAATACAATAATATAAGGGTTGAGCGTTACATTGAAGGTCACAGGTGTGGCCAAGACTCCCGTGAAAGGATGCAATTAACCAGCATGTTGTTACACACCAAGCAGCCTGGACAGTTTGAGAGTAAGTGCTTTGTGCCACCAGAGAGGACCATGTTTACAGAGGGGAAGTGTCTGTTTCCGGCTTGTAACAAAACCCAGACATGAGGAGAGCATCCAAGACCTGCCAATACATCATCTTCGCCCAACAATCTCCATTGCTGCATGTTGCAAAGGTCAAACCCTCCCAGAGGTCAGCACACAGAGCTGGGCAGTTCTTGACCTGAGCCGTGAGCAGGGTTGCTTTGCATTTAACAGCACAGGATGCAACAAAATAAGGTGCACTCGACATAAAAAAGTCAGAAAAAGACAAAAAAAAGTTGTGAATAGTGGTGTATATAAAACGTGCGTTTGATATGCACCGCTTGTCAAAAGTTTTATGACACCTGAATTACTCCAGTTTATCATTGAAAATCAAGCAGTTCAAGTCCAATGAACAGTCACAAGCTTATAGTACATTTTGGTTCTTCAATTGATTTCATGATATCTTTTTCAAATCAAATTGTTTAGTTGTTCTATGCTTTGATTTCAGTGTATACTGAGCCATCAAAGTGTATAATTTTCGATAAAACTATGCAAATTTTGGGATGTTCTCAAACCTTTTACCAGATGTGTATACTGCCTTGAGACTGAAATAAAAGTTAGACCTCAGCTTTATTTGTCATTGCTGTGGAGAACATGTTCAACAAACAGCGAGATTGCATATAGCCCTCCCCAAGGCGCATGTCCAACATAGAAGAGAAAAAATTACAGAATAAGATAAGAGCAAAGGTACCGGTACATGAGGACAAAGATATGTGGGATGATGCACATCTGGTACACACTAAGGGCACAAAAGACTGTCACGATGGGACTTGCACTTAAAGAGTGTGTGGGATCAGAGTACCGGTAATAACAAGAAAAAATATGCCAGTTACAATTAGGATATGCATATACATAGAGTACGAATGATGTATTGCTCACATATACAATATATTGTGCATAATTACATTGCACTACACAGGAGGAATGTCACTTAGGACGTGATGAGCATGGTGACTGCTATCATTGACCCTCATTCTTGTTTGTCTGTGAAATAACTGCCAAGACTGGAAATTCATGTCCTAAGGCATTGCATTCATAAAATGAATGCATACTGCTTGTTCAACAAGTGCAGTGTATTTTTAGATTATCCAAGTCAAAAATGTAAAATGGTTGGACTTGCCTCCATAAACATAACTGAATTCCTTTTGGTATGAATAAGTGCATACAGAATGGAGACACCTGTATGCAGACACCTCATGTTTCCTTTTCATTTTAGAGTGCCGCAGACTAAGAATTAAATTAAAAAGGCAGAGTATAGGACAAATAGAAAATATATCATGTGGCAATAGAAATATCATGAGTACGATTAAGTTAGAGTTAATGTTGAGAGAAAGAGAGAGAAGGGGAGAGAAGGAGAGAGAGAGAGAGAGAAAGAGAGAGAGAGAGAGAGTGTGTGTGTGTGTGTGTGTGTGAATACGTGCAGGGGTTTCATCGTCTGCTCACCGTTCTGTCTGATTATGAATGAGATATGAATTTGCATAATTGAGTCATGTAATCATACGTACAGCATCATGGGAAGAATCTGTCTTGTACCACAACTACTTTCAGGTTAAGTTGATAAATGAACCATGGACAATTTCTTGCACATCATTATGCACACATGTACTGTACATATAGGTTTAAAGGATTTTTTATTACAATTTCAAACTCAGATTTATATCCTGAAAGATGATTTGAACCAAAGCTGGTGTGTTTTCATAATGGTCTCATTTCTGCGTGTCCAGGAAGGTGAGGCCTGTCAAGAGTCCAAGTGGTGGTGTTGTATGATGTCTGGACCCAGATTATGCTATTGTGCCCCTGCCCATGTCTGAGTGATGGATGACAGCCCCCCAGCCTCTGCGAGGGAAGTGAGGAGGTCACAATGCACAGCCTCGCTCTTTTCCTCTCAGTAAATCCTCACTTAGTAAGTCCCATGTAATTTTTACTGAGGCTATGTGAAAGTCTATCAATGGAGGCTACGGAATTTAGTATGTATAATGGATGTTAGTTTATTTAGGGGAAGCTCTACTCTTCGTTTCAAGATTCTACCATTGTACAAGTGAGGCGAGCCCTGACTGCGTCCGCTGCCCTTTGCACTTCCTTGTGTCTCATATATTAGAATGTTGAAATTCTGCCCCAGACGACCTTCCTCCAACAGGTGTATTTGTATACAGGAGCTCTAAGGGGGGATGTAAGGGTTGTGATGTGTAAGATTTATGGTTTGTGGAATGTAGTTTGGAGGGAAATATGGGACCTCAATGTGGTTATCCTCCTGGCATTCTCTGCCTGGCTGTCGCTAAAGATCCATTGAATTCTACTGTATTCAGTAAATTTGTTGAATGTATACATGTATACATTCAACAAATTTACTGAATACTGTACATGCATGTAAGGCCAATGTGATGATAAAAGAAGAAAACCCCTGTATATTAGGTCAGTTAGGCAATTAACAGTGCAGGGACCAATCATATGTCGATATTTAAAGAAACTAAGTGGGGACTTTGGATTCATACGTTTTATGGTTGTTAATATAATTGATTTGATATGATAATCTAAACAATATTGTTTAGTAGTAGAACGCCAAACAGCACCAAACGCACACAAAGATACAGTTTTTACACATTCAATCATATACTCATATACAATATGTTATTTAATCACAATGTAATTATATCGATACCAGTGATAGATTTTTTCTTGGCTGCTTCTCAAGCAAAAACCATTAAGTTCTGTAACCTCTTTTCCACACCTCCCTCATATCTAAACAAATTATAACTGTGTAATAACACTGCACATGAGGGCGACACTCTTTCCAAATATGTCTGGACAGGAAAGCTACAGTATATATGTGTTTCACATAATAATACTAGAATCTAAATGGGATTTATTGCCAAATGTGTAAACAGACAATTTTGTATTTGGTTCCTCTTTTCTCTCATTAGCACTACTCAAACAGACTTAAATTACAGATAAGAAATGTGAATACATACATTCCACAGTTTCCAGGAATCAGGAATATTGTATTTGCCTTACTGCAAATTACATTGTGCAGTGATAGTAAGGTGCTGAGTTCCGTTGCAAAAGGTATAAAAAAAAGAAAAAGAAAAAAAAGAGAAAAATCAATGAGTAGAAGAAATATATACAGTCAGTATGTGCAGTGTAGTATAAATAGTTGGTACAAGAAGTATAAAAAGTATAAAAAGTAGCAGATACAGTGAGACGGATTGACTGGAGTGTTCTTATTGTGGTTGGTCAAGTATTGCACTGCTTCCTGTTATTTAATACTGTTGAGGTGACTTATGGCTGTTGGGTAAAAGCTGTTCCAAAGTCTGGTGATCCTTGTTTATACTGCTCTAAAACGCCTGCGTGAGGGCAGCCGTTGAAACAGTTTGTGTGCTGAGTGTGAAGGGTCCTGGAGGGTCCTATTTGTGTTTTTTCTGCAGTGGGAACTGTTAGGTACTTGCAGTGATGATTCTCTGGAGTTCTCTCCTCTGTGCTACTGTGCTGTTGGAGAACCACTCACAGACACAGTAGGTAAGGATGCTGTGTACTGTGCAGTGGTACAGGGATATTAGAACTTTCTTTGAAATGTTGTATCCCTGTATACAACCAGGATAAGTGGCAAGAAAAAAGTATATGAACCTTTTGGAGTTTCATGGTTTTCCGAATGAATTTGTCGTTAGATATGATCTGATCTCCATCTTAGTCAAGGGTATTGACAAATATGATGTGTCTGAAATAATTATACACAATTGTTTTGATCATTCATTTCTATGTTGAGAACAACAGCAAAAAAATCTCACAGTGCTTATGGAAAAAGGGTGTGAAACCTTGAGTTGACGACCTCAAAAGAGCTAATTGGAATCAGGTTTTAGCACACCTGGAGTCTCATTAAGAAAATGAGGATGAAGGTGTGCACTACAGCTATTTTGACTAATAAAAAAAACTCTTTTGGAATTTGCTCTGTACAAGAACAACATATTTATGTGAGCCATGCCTTGCCAAAACCGGCTCCCAGAGAATCTGCAATCAATAATTGTTGATGTAGATAAAGCTGGCAAAGGATACAAAGTTTTAAAGGACTTAAGAAATTCACTGGTCTATAGTTAGGCAAACAATTTTACAAATCTACATTACTACTCCACCAGAAAGCCCAGTCAAAATGACACCAAGAGCACACCGAAAACTCATCAATGAGGTAAAGAACCATACTGAATGACAGCCAAAGACTTGAAGGCATCTCTGGAACTGGCTAATATCTCTATTCATGAGTCTACGAGGCGTAAAACATCGAACAAGCAGGGTATCTATGGCAGGACAACACATACCACTGTTTACTAAAAATAACATTGCTGCACACCCTAAGTTTGCAAAAGAGCACATTGACACTCCACAGTGATGTTTTGTGGACTGATGAAACAAAGATTTAACAATATGGAAAGAACACACTGCTACATCTAGCGCAGAAAGTGCACGGCACATTATGAAAACATCATTCCAACCGTAAAGTATGGTGAAAGAAACATCATGATTTAGGCCTGCTTTGCTGCATCAGTGCCTGGACAGCTTGCAATTAAGGGGAGGATGAATCCCCAAGTATATCAAACAATTTTTCATAATAATGTGAGAATGTCTGTACATCAGCTGAAAGTAGAAGGTGGGTGATGCAACAACAGGACAACAGCTCAAAACACAGGAGCAAGTCCACAACAGAGTGACTTCAGAAAAACAAAATTGGCCTTTTGGAGTGGCCAAGTCAGCGTCCAGACCTCAACCCAATAAAGATGCCATGGATTGACTTGAAGAGAACCACACACATGTGCAGATCTGATCCACAGCTATTGCTGCTAAAGAAGGGGGTGGGGGGGTCAACCAGTTATTAATTCAAAAGGTTGGCTTACTTTTTCCACTGCCATTTTGAATGTTGAATAAGTATGTTCAATGAAGACATGCAATATCAGAATTTTGGTTGTGTAATCATCTTAGACACATATCATTTGTCAATACCCTCAATTTAAACAAAGATCAGATCACATTTTATGACAAATTCATTCGGAAAACAATGGTATTCTTACAGGTTTACATACCTTTTCTTGCCACTGTATTAATTAGAGGAGATATTTCTGTGCAAAATTTGTGACAAAAAACATTTTCAAATAGAATAAGCAAATCATTTGTGCATGATGTAATCAATTCTTTCATGCCAATATTTCTCCAGGAGCACACAAAGGAACACACTTTCAGGAGAGCAGACAGTTGAATGGTGGTACCATACAAAGCGGTGGTGTCTGTTGCCTCATGCATCCCCATGAGTCATGTCACTACACAGGCAGAGACAGGGAGGTCTGATAGGTTTTTTGTGGTTACTGTCCTGTGACTTGTTAGGGGATCGATGGCACTATTTTTGGAAATCAAACAAGTACTGTCATCCAGCAGAGTGCTCTGACACCGAGATACAACAGCCATATGCAACTGTGCAGCATGTGAGCAATGGTGTGACTTCCTACTCAGAATGCTCTCCTGAGTCTGTGCAAACACATACTATTTTTTGCATTTCACTGATATTCAGAATGAAATGTAGCCGACTTGTTCTGTCCTTGACTGTGTTTTCATGCCAGCCTGCTACAGGATTAATGTTTCATGAAAACACAGTGATAAAAGAAACATTTTAAAGGGTTTTTTTAACAATGCGTAAATGGAAACAGGAGCCAAAATTAATGTTTCACAATGTCATTCCAGTTGTGTGAATGGGAATGCATAACTTACCAAACAGGATATGACATACCTCTCTCTGTAGGTGCATTGTCATATTTGATGCTACTGCTGTCACTTCTCAATCCAACTTAAACTCCTCATTCCAACACAAGCCTTAGCCCCTAGTGATTCGAAGTATGGTTTAAGCCCCAGTCCCCCAAGCACTGTTCTTGGAGCTGAAATCCTGTAGTTGTGAGGTTGACAGTGACAAATACAAATGACATGCCCACACCTGGTTTGAAAATATGAAAACATCCTCTGGTAAAGACTTTATTAAGAGTGGGTGTTGTGTGTGTGCATGCGCAAGTATGCATTACTGGTGTGTGTGCATGGACGTGTGTGGAGGTTGTCAAAAGATGGACATCTGGGAGGTCACTTTGAAAGGCCAGAAGACTCGACGTGATACCACACATTTTCTCTCACACACAGATACAAGCACATATGCTACAGTGCACATACACACATACATACATATAAACTGCACTCTACATAGTAACTTTTGTGATTCTTGAATGTTTGCAACGCTCCCTCTTCATGCCCTAAATGCATATTTGTATTTCAATTTACTAAATACTAGAATAAAAGACAGAGCAACAACAATATTGCATCACTCACAATGATATCTGTGAAATTATCCTGTAAATAATCTCATCCTTACGTGAACTGAACAGGTTCAAATGCTCCAATCCATTGTATACCAGGTGTGCACCACCCCACAGACCCTTGTTTACATAAGCACTTTGTCCTCAAACACCTTGCTCTATGATCAAGCATCCTGTTATGTTACACTGTCCTCTCTTCTTATGGATATGCACTTTGGGTCGGACACAGGTTGGTTCAGAATGTTGAACCAACTACTGCTGCACTTGGTTTAGAATGCTGCAGCACGAATACTGACAGGAACTAAGAAAAGAGAACACACCTCCCCAGTGTTAGCTTCCCTGCACTAGTTGCCTATAAAATCGAGAATAGAATTTAAAATCCACCTCCTCACTCACAAGGCGCTCAATAACCAGGCATCATCTTAGCTTAAAGAGCTGACTGTGCATTATCTTCCATCCCGAGCTCTGCGATCCAAAAACGCAAGGCTGCTGGTGATTCCTAAAATCGGTAAAAGTAGTCTTATGGAACCATCTTCCAGCTTCAGTCTGAGGGGCAGCCACCCTTACTACTTTTAGGCGCAGGCTAAAAACTCAATTAGCTTATACTGTAGTTAAATAAAACTATGCATCCAGAAATAGACAACGCACAGAGCTTTTCCCTCTTCTTCCTCCTCCTATTCCTCCACGCTCTCCTCTCCCTCAGCCTCACTTGCATCCATCCCTCACCTGCATCCATGTCTTGTAAATGTGTGTTTCTAATTGAGCTTCTTTCCCAGAGTCCCTGTCATGTGCTTTCTTAACCAGCAGCCCGCAGCTAGAACACCACCAGTGATGACGGACCCCCAAAAATCCAGGCGCTGCTCTGGATCGGCATGCTGTGCATCAACTGCTTTGCATCCATACACCTGACTCTGTCTCACGCTCTCTGTCAGTCTTTTCCCCTCCCTCTTCAACCAAACCAGTTAAAGCAGTTGGCTGCCCACCTGCATTCTGGCCTGCCCAAGGTTTCCTCCCTTTGTTGAAAGTTTTTATCGCCACTGTCGCTAATGGGGGGTATGTTAGGTTTCTGTGTGTTCATCCTATAGACTTTGAATGTGTACATGTTGAGGAGCACTACCGGCTCCATCTTGGAAAGCACCTTGAGGTAACTTCTGTTATGATTTGGAGCTACACATATAAATAAAATAAACTTGACTTGACCGTAAGCAATTTTGTTGTTCGTTGAACTTGTTCTATGTGGCAATGACAAATCAAGCCTAAGCCTATGTCAAAGTGTTAGTCTGGAGTACGTTGCGGGTGTCGGTAGCCTAGGGAGACAGCATCGACTCCTCTCACTGATAATTTAACTAAAGTGAACATCAGGAAGCGTTAAGAAAGAGGTGAAAGTGTAACCGGCATTGGCCGTATACTAGGTTTAGGTTGTTTCTTCCGACCAACAATTCAAAGGGGTGAGTTCCGACTTCCGTTGAAATACGATTTCTATTGCGGAGCTGCAACATAAATCAGGGAGCCCCTGTGGAGGGTCAGTTTAAAACCTATCAATGAATTAACGAGAAATAGTCTGCTGATGTGAATTTTGTGACGCTGTTATACAGCCACCTCGTGGTACAAATATAGATTGCAGAAGTTACGTTTTGTCCCAGCCTTAATTCTATTGGTTAGAATATATGCCAGTCACTTTTTAAAGCGACCCAATGGTTTATTGTTCCGGTTTCTGAGCCACATTTCACTGAAAGGATTTTACGTGAGATGGGAGTGACAGATGGTTTTATGTTTCTATTGGTTGATACACTGACGCCCCCTCAGCGTTTCCCCGAATGAAATTAAAGGTGAATCTCCGCCATTTTACCCTCAATAGTGCGGTCAAGTAGTCGGTCATTGCCATCCGGTCTGATTTTAATCTTAAAGACAAACATGTCGGTGTTCAGTGATGTCGAGCAAGCTGCGCCGGTGGCTGTCTTCAAGCTCACGCAGGACTTTAACAACGACCCCTTCCCCAAGAAAGTGAATCTGGGCGTCGGAGGTAAGATTCCTTCATCCTTCAATGACATGAGGCAGGGAAACGTCAATGACGTTTTAGCTAGTCATTGTGATTCCTGGCATTTTCTCCACACATTGCACTCTAGACATCGTACGTTTTCACATTCTACCAGCGGATGACTATCGTCCTTTGAAATCATGCAGTGACCGAGGTAACGCTCCTCACAAACAAAATCACACTGGAAGTGCTTTTCTCGTGGATTCCCAAGAAATTCCCTAAAGTACAAGTTCCGTGTAGAAATACGTTAGTGATTTAATAGATACAATTTAGTAAACCTTTGGAATTTGAGCGTCATTTCAAAGCTTAGGTCAAATTGCACAAGTCGCACACTCAGTGTATCGATGAGCGGGTCTGTACAAAGGTCGTGACTCCTCTGATTCCAAATACGCTTTGTAGCCCTAAATATCCACTCGCATGGAATTACTCACGCATGAGACCTCTCATTCTTCACAAGGTCTCAATCTCCACTGTTATACTTTCCAGAGGCACTGCATAGGGTTCAGAGCAGGACAGGCCTGTCAAGCTTACCCACACCATTCTCTTGGCACAACAGTCAGAAGAGGAAATAACGATGTTTTCACACCTGCAAATACATTCATATAAGTATGCACACACACACGCAGAGCGAGGGTGCTGCCCACTGTGGCTTGCTCAAGGCTGGCTTGCTCAAGGGCACCGCAGCGGTGTTCTGGAGGCAAACTGCCACCAGTCCAACCTCCGTCACTGGACAGCCACCCTCTGATCCCCCAGACAAGGTCCTTGCTTGTAACTCTGAATGCCTCAGAGTGCATACGAGTCAAGAGATTTTGGACAATTCCACGAAATTAAGACCGGTCAAAACCACTGAGAGGTGATTTCAATCGGCTAGATGTTTTCAGCATTAACAGAAGGTTGCAGTGAGGTCAAGGGATCTCTAATCGTCATAAAGATATGGCCTCAGTCATAAAGATATGGCCTCAAAGGCCAAGTCAAAGCTCATGCACCTTTTTTCAAGTTTTTTTCCCATATAGTTTTCAGAGGCCCATGTAAAAGGGTAGCAATCTAAATTCAGCATGGGTTTGAATTTCATCCAATTGTAGAAACAATGTGCTAGCAACAAGGCCCACTGTCCTCTTTTCTCCTCCCAGGGGAAATGTCTCTCCTGCACACCTTCAATCATCAGTTTTGTCCGCTGAGTCTGCCCGATCCTTTTGCAATTCCTCCCTGAACCTCTAGCACACTTTCTTTCCCTCAGTTTCGACATGTTAAGCCTTGGCTTTGGCTTCATCTCATTACTTATTTTGTTCTCATACACCATCTAATTGGTCCTTGCTACACTGTCCATTGGTACCACCTTACAATC
The DNA here is from genome assembly GCA_900312935.1 of Carapus acus. NCBI lineage: Eukaryota > Metazoa > Chordata > Actinopteri > Ophidiiformes > Carapidae > Carapus > Carapus acus. Next base: position 720 of record OMPJ01008639.1, on the reverse strand, counting down.
TCCTACATCTTTCCAATTGGATCTTCTAGACAGGATATCATTTTCCTGCTTGTTGATATGATTTGATGTCATCCAGTATATGTTAAGAGCCACCTCCAGCCTTTTTGAAAAATCCACTTCCATTTGTCACATTTGTTTCTCAGAGTTCCTCATCCAACACCATATCTACTGAGCATGTTTTCTTTGAGAATGTTACGTTTACCTTCGTGTCCATTTAAGTTACTTGCAAAATGGTGACCCCCTTGGTTTGACATAATTTCCACTGTTGCCCTGTATGTCAAGTAGGCGTTAAGCCTGTAACGGTGCACTGTATTCGTACCGAACCGTACCGAAAAGACCTTCGGTACGGTACAGTGCTGTACCGAACGAATACAGTCCGTTTATTTGTTTTTATATGCGGCAATCACAGAACTAGAGACCTGCTGCGCCTGTTCTGTACCTGTCACATGTGGCTACTTAATATTCATTATTTAGTAAGAAACTCTTTCCTGATTCGTGCTCTTGTGACCATGTGGAGGTGACGTCGCACGGCGAACCAATCAGTCGAGCCTTTCCTGCACTCCTCAAAACAGTATTGCGAGGTCCACGCGTCTGATGTAAAATTAACTATCTGATTTAATTTGGACATTATGGCTGAAGCTAGCGACCAACCGGAGCTAGAAAATCCTCCCCTGCCGTTAAGATCACCTGTTTGGGAGCACTTTGGTTTCCCAGTGAAAA
>OMPJ01008638.1:0-30675 GCA_900312935.1 Carapus acus | reverse complement strand
CTCCTGCCCCCTATTGGTCAACTTCTATCGCTCATCCGTAGAGTCTGCCCTGACCTATTGCTGCACAGCGTGGTCCACCAGCTGCACAGCCAAGGTACTAAAGGACCTGCAATGTGTGGTGAGGACAGCGGAGAAGATCATTGGGACCACACTGCCCCCTCTCAGAGACATTTCCACTGGCCGACTTCAAAAGAAGGCCAGAAACATCAGGTTGGACCTTATGGATTGGATTCAAAGCTTCACTGTCATATCTACAGTATAGAAACAAGTTACCCCGCCTAATGAAATTCTTGCTTTGTCACCCTGCGCCGGATGCCACGCGTAAAAAGATCAGTAATGATAGCTAAATAAATAAACTCAATGATCACGATGTGAGCTGCAAATGTGTCTTCATTCTCCTAGACTCTGGTTTCGTTTTATTCTCTCTGGAAGTCTATCTTTGAGACATTATCCCCAATCTGTTGTCCCTGAGAGATATCACTTGCCTGGGGTACTCTGATCTCTACCTGACGACCACGTAGCACCTTTTCACCATATCAGTTTTCACCACTAGAGGGCGCCTCCATCGGCTGTTCAATCAGTAGTAAAACCCCTACGAGCATGAATGTTTCCCGCCGGGTGCGGTGGCGCGCGCCTGTGAACCAAACTACAGGGAGGCTGAGGCTGGCGGAGCGTTTGAGCTCAGCAGCTCTGAGCTGCAGCGGACTATGTCGATCGGGTGTCCGCACTAAGTTCGGTATCGATATGGCGCTCCTGGGGGAGCCCGGGACCACCAGGTCGTCTAAGGAGGGGTGCACCGGCCCAGGTCGGGAACGGAGCAGGTCAAAGCCCCCGTGCCGCTCAGTAGTGGGATCGCATCCGAGAATAGGCGCTGTGGCTCAGCCTGAGCAACACGGCGTGACCCAGTCTCTTTTAAAATACAGACTTTTTGCTGTCAACCCCGCAGTTTTCTCGAGGACAATATATCCAGCAATAATTTTACCCATAAATCATCTGTTTACCAAAGGGCGACAGCACTACTTAAATGTGGTTCTGCGTCCTTGCCATGGTGCGAAACCTTCCCCACACATTTAAGTTATGGTCACTAAAATGTAAAATGTGGATGTTTGTTAGTGAGGGTCCAGGAAAAGTGGGAATACCCAATGACCCGAACATAAGACGATCCTGGATATAAGACGACCTTCATTTTTCATGACAGATTTTTTTGGGGAAAAAAGGCCTCTTGATGGCGAAATCTTGTTTCATTGTTCAGAATATTGTATTTGAAAATTCTAATAAAACATTGATAAAAAATGTAATTAGGGCAACTGGGCTGGATAGAGAGATAGAGAGAGGCGGCAAAGACGGCAGCAAAGATGTTCAAAGCCTGCTCCCTGAAAATTCATTTCTGATGTTTTCATGTTGTAGAGCAGGCATGTTGCTCTACTGCATCCATCTGCAGCCATATGTTGCTCTCCATCAAATTTGGGAATAAAAGGCAAAAACTTTAATTTACCTCCTCACCACTGACTGTCACAGTCGCTCTGACTGACCCAATATGATTTGACAGGCAGACGAATTTGTCATAAGCAGCGCTTGTGAAACAAGCACAGCTCGTTTTGGATCTTGTACTTTCATTTTGCGCCTCACGCATACACCCTGATCATGGATATCAAGGGGAGAAATGTACATGGTGCAGATTTTAAAATGACAGCAATCGATCAAGCTATCAAGGAGTGAAACGCTTGGCATCAATGAATAGTTGGTGAATGAATAGTTGGTGAATGAATAGTTGGTAAGATGTTGGAGGGCAGTGGGAAGAATTAAGTCCAATAAAAAAAAAAACAACGACAAGGGCTTTCAGAGACAAGATATGTTACTGTCATGTTGGTGTTGTGTTGATGTTGGACTGACGATTTTCAGGCACAATTTGAAAAAAAGCACGTCTTGAATTAAAACTACATTTTTGAAAATCAACCTTGTACCTCTGTGTAAATATCTCAGTTACAACATGAAATCCTGCTGATTATATTCAAACATCTTCTATATGTCTCAAAGCACATCTCAGGGATGCGCTCCTATCTCCAGGAAAAATATGGACCAAGAGACAACGCGGGTCTCAAAAAACTCATATGTTGGGTTGCTTGTCCCTCAAGGTACCACTGTATACTAAGGAACAATCTAAGAGGAAGCGAGGCAGAAGAGACTCATAAAATGCAAAACCTCATCATCTGTCAGGTGTCAAAGAGCCACTACCACTTTGAAGGACATTGAACAATTTTCCAAATCATCTACTGGAGCAACCTCCTTGACATACATGTGGATTTTTGGTTCAAAGCCTTAGTTTTGTCATGCAGCATTGTAGACATTTTTAAAGCAGGTGTTGGCTAGTTGTTTGACAGTTTGATCCATGGTGGGGTTGCTGGGACGACAGTTGATGAACAAATTGCAATTTTCATTTGCAAAATGGAAAATACAGGATAAATAACACTGGTCACCACCAAATTGATGTTGTTCATCTTTTTTAAGATGACTTAGCATAATTTAGATGTGCTGAATCCCAAAAAGACATTGGTTTGGCTGAATCGGGTCAACTTTCTGAATTAAACTACATACTTGTTTTTTTACCTTTTTGTTTACACGTACATGTATTTTCACGTCATGTGACGCAAAATTCTTTTATATTTCTTGCATTTAATGAATTCTGAAGATTCTGCATGTGCCAACTTTCGACTAATTGATTTTTTTATATTACATGTGAATGAAATGGCTTTGACTAGAAGATCTTGCAAAAATAAGCATGACATATTCCGCTACATCTGCGGTGAATACACCATTGTTCCTTACAGGAATCTAGTCGCAAGTGTCATAAAGCATACTTACCATGTTTATTTTGGTATTTAACTTGGTGACCGCGATAAAGCTTGAGCGCCACACACGATATACAAGTCATGTATACGGAATATCTGTGTCAGTGGACCAAAGGCAAGGGAAGAGAAGATACACTTTATTAATCCCTTGAGGGGGAAATTGTGTAGTTTTCACTCTTACAAATACACACGTAGAAGTATGCACACCATGTCATGCAGTAAGGGAGGGTCCCAAGAGTGAAGGAGATGCCCATTCTGAAAGCACCACTGAGCTGGTTGGGGGTTAGGTGCTTTGCACAAGGGCATCTCTGCAGTGCTCAGGAGGCGAACTGCAGTCCCTCCAGCCACCAGTACAACCAGCCACCCTTCAGTCCCCAGGCAAAGTCCCTTACCGAGTGAACATGAATTGAACTTTTGTCTCATAGAAACCATAAAATGAATTTCCACTGTCAATATTCACATTGCCTGTTCTGCACTGCAGCTGGTTGGGAGATACAGTAACAACAAGGATTGCGTGCATCATCACTTTGGGGCCGTAAGGTTTGAGATGCAGTGTGACAGAGACTGAGGGACGATGAACAGCTGGGTTACCCAAACAAGGGATGCCCAAGATTTTTTGGCTGCTACACTACAAATGTTTTTTTTTTTTTAGATCAATCAATCACTCACTCTTCATTGACATTACCGAAGTACTTGGCTAATAGATCATCTGGTTAGACCTGATGAGTAACGAGTAACGAGAAACTCTTGGTCATACCTCATTCCACTGGGTATGATTGGGATACAGTTCAAGCTTCTCAAACTCCGGTGTACTATTAAACAGATCGGGAGATCCAGCTGGCATTTTGGACAAAATTCTGACAGGTAAGCCATGTTCAGTCAGTTTGGAGTCAGTGTGTCATCTGGCATTGTAGAATTCGTAAAAGGACCGTATTGTGTTTGTGTTTTTTGTAACCTGTGGGTTAGAATCCATTAGAGTGAGAAACTCTTGACACACTGTACATTGAGAATAAAGGCACAAAATATGGCTTTTTTCTCTTGCTGAAAGAGGCCACACCTAGAGCAAAGCAAAATTTGAGTTCGCTACAGATCTTTTTCTATGTAGTGGCATTAGCATTGTAATGCATTGTGTAAGGGGACGTGGATCATACCAGTGCCACCAATTATTGGATTGAATGTTTTACATGCTAGACCACAAATACCTATTTCAAAGTGAAGTCCTGTATAATGAACCTGATGTCAGTGGCTGTAAATATAGAAAGGAACAGATAATAAAATATGAATTGCAATTACACTGAAATTCGGAAACAGCGAAGCGGAAGGTGACAATGCACGTCAGTGGCAAAACACGCATGTCATTGTGGGCTGGAACAAACATGAACACGCCATCTTTCCCAACAGTAAGGTTAATCAAAAAGTTTGAATGAAACTATGTTTTGTTTTTTATCGATCATTAGTGTATTGATAGAATACAGGGAGCATGTGAGGGACTTGCTCTCGAAAAGATTTCAAAGATCGCAGTGATATCGCAGTGATACCGGCTACGGTAGTTAGCTTCTTTGGCAGAAAGTCATGTGGCAGTTACGATGGGCCGCGCCAAGCTTCAACAGTACAAATGTTAATACATTATAATGAAAACTAAGTTTGGTATCGAACGGTATCGATTGCATAGGATGTTGTGTTTTACACTGTGTTTTTTCCTTCTTTCGAGAAGAATGCTGATTCGTCACTCTCAGGCGGCAACGCCAGCTGGAGCTCCGCCAGGTAAACAATCAGTTGAATGGATGATTAACAAATTGTCAATCAAATTTATTGTTTTTTGATTTATATTTCTTGGTGTGAGGTTATTATATCATGTTTGTGAGAGAGCTCGGTACAAAAAAAGCGCCATCTCATGGAGCAACAGCAGCGGCACACTGTGGACAGGTCAGGGCATGCTCAGCCACACCGACAAGCTAGTGAGCAGGCTGAAGCTGCATGGACTCTGTGTGTGTGTGTTTACCACCTGTGTGCGCCCTTGAGGAAATACCACACAAAAATTACACACATATTGTAAAGGACTTTATTAAAGCAAATACAGAGGGATCTCTCTGTCCCAATCCCCTGATTCTTTAATGGTAATCAAGTCCATGGTCCGCCGCCTCAACCAGCAATCCTTGAATCCTTGATTTAAAGTGATAGTTGTGTTTATGATTCCTCACCAAAGACCTCTCTCCCCATGCAGACCCCAGCCCCAATCAGATGAAAGTCCCATGGAGATTGATGAGTAGGTGCAATTTTATGTGCACTCAGTACCAATCCACTGATGTGTCTATTCCTTGATACACAGCATGGTCACAATAAGGTGACCATCACAAGTGTCAGTGAGGGGGGGAGTGGGGCTGCCACACACATGTACACACATAGCAACAACACACTGAAGCCTCTCCAGGTGGTTCAGAATGCCGCAGCACGTACATATACTGACAGGAACTAAGAAAAGAGACCACATCTTGCCAGTGTTAGTCTCTCTGCATTGGCTGCTAAAATCGAGAATAGAATTTAGAATCCTTCTCCTAACTTACAAGGCGCTCAACAATCAGTGACCATCGTACCTCAAAGAGCCAATTGTGCCTTATCATCCAACCAGAACTCTGCAATCCGAAAGCGCAGGGTTATTGGTGATTCCTAAAGTCAGTAAGAGTAGAATAGGGGGAACAGCCTTTAGCTATCAGGCTCCTGTCCTGTGGAACCATCTTCCTGCTTCAGTCCGGGCAGCGGATACCCTCACAGCTTTTAAGAGTGGGCTAAAAACTTTCCTTTTCGATAAAGCTTATAGTTAGACAAAACTACGAGACTAGAAACAGATGACACACTGAGCTTTCCTCTCCTCCTCTTCCTCGATCTCCTCGATCTCTTCTCCCTCTCTGCCTCACTTGCACCCATCCACCCTTACCTGTAACCCTGTCTGGTAAATGCATGTTACTAACTGGGCTTCTTCTCCAGGATGTTGTCTTTTGGTTTATTACCCCGTAGCCAGCAGCTAGAACACCACCAGTGATGACGGACCTCCAAACATCTGGGTCCTGCTCCTGCTACTGTGCATCCCTACACCTGTGCATCCCTACACCTGTCTCTGTCTCTCTCTGCTTCTCTCTCTCCTTCCCTTTCTCTCTCAACCCAACCGGTCAAGGCAGTTGGCCGCCCACCTGCAGCCTGGCCTACCTGAGGTTTCTTCCCTATTATGGAGGTTTTTCGCCACTGTCACTAATGGGGAATATGTTGGGTCTCTGTGTGTCCATTCCATACACCTTGACTGCTTACATGCTGAAGAGCACTCCCCGCTCCATTCTGTTAAGCGCCTTGAGCTAACTTCTGTTATGATTCAGCGCTATACAAATTAAATTGATATGACTTGACATATGAATCTACTACCACCAGCAGGAGTATCACTACCAAGCGGTTGGACAGATGGCCTAATGTGGCAGGTGCTAGGGTGGATTTCCACATCTTTAAAATATCTCTGGGAAAGTTCTACTTAAATTGTTGCACGTCATGATACATTTAAATACAAACAATGATCAATTAAAGCAATATGACATCTTCTTTATGTGGATAGTATCTAAACTCAAGCTTGCCGTGTGATTATTTAGTACTCCCCATTGGTTTTACGTGATAGTTGTGACTCACAATGGCATCTTATATACGTATTTTTGGCAAGATTTGAGAGTTCCTCACCAAAGACCTCTTTTCCCATGCACACCCCAGTCCCAATCAGATGAGGGCCCCATGGACATTGACGAGTAAGTGCAATTTTATGTACATTCAGCACCAATCCATCGATGTGACATTCCTTGATGCACAGCATGGTCATAATAAGCTGACCACCACAAGTGTCAGTAAAGGGAGGGGTAGGAGGCTGCCACACACAGGTACACACATAAGAATCTACTACTACTAGCAGTGGTATCACTACCTTGCATTTGGACAGACAGTCTACTGTGGCAGGTGGTAGGATGGAGTTCCATGTCTTCAAATATCTCTGGGAAGGTTCTACTTACTGAATATTGTTACATTTAATGATACATTTGAATACAAACTGCGCTCAATTAGGGTGATATGGCATCTTCTTAATGTGAATAGTACCTAAACACAAGCTTACTGTGTGATAATTTTGTATTTCCCATTGGTTTCACGTGATAGTTGTGTAAAAAAAATGGTATCTCGTATACATATAGTAAACTTTTAGAGTTCCTCACCAAAGATTTCCCTCCCCATGCAGACCCAAGCCCTAATCAGATGAAAGCCCGATGGACATTGACGAGTAGGTGAAAATTCAAATACACCCAGTGCCAGACCATCGATGTGACTATGCTTTGATACACAGCATAGCCATAATGAGGTGACCAGCATAAGTGTCAGTACTATTGCTACCTCACAGCTGGACCAGACAGCCTAATGAGGCAAGTGATAGGGTGGCGATACACCTCAGTAAAATATCTCTGGAAAAGTTTAACTGATAACTTATATTATATTGTTGCACATCATGATACATTTAAATACAAACAACAGTCAATTGAAGCTATGTGGCGTCCTCTTAATGTGGATCATACCTAAACTGAAGCTTACCGTGATTATTTAATACTTCCCATTGGTTTTATCTGATAGTTGTGTCTCACAATGGCATCTTATATACATATTTTTGGCAAGATTTGAGAGCTCCTCACCAAAGACCTCTTTTCCCCATGCAAACCCCAGCCCCAATCTGATGAAGGTCCCATGGATATTGATTAGTAGGTGCAATTTTATGTACGCTCAATAGCAATCCATCGATGTAACTATTCCTTGATATACAGCATGGTCATAATAAGCTGACCACCATAAGTGTCAGTAGAGGGAGGCGCTGCCACACACAAGTATACACAGGAATGTACTACAACTAGCTGTGCTATTGCTACCGCACAGTTGGACAGACAGCCTAACATAGCAGGTGGTAGGTTGATGATCCGCATCTTGAAGATATCTCTGGCAAAGTTCTGCTTATATTATTGCACTTCATGATACATTCAAATATAAACAATGCTCAATTCAAGCAATATGACGTCTTCCTAATGTGGATAGTAGCACGAGTCCATGTTATAACACTAATGAAATTAGAAACTTAATTTTTTTAATGTATCCTCTTCAAACTGTGATTACGGTGTCTTACATACAGTATATTTTGATTCTCACAGGAATCCAGGTGGGATTAATGCTGTGCAATCTCCCTACATTTTCTCTTGCCAGCATGCCGGTGAGGTCATCACTGCTGATAGAGGTGAAGCCCACTAAGAGTTGCTTCAGTGTTTGAAACCAAAGCTGGAGTTCAAAATTTTGAGTATTTTGGTACCATATGGCTGAGTGTTTTCATTGCTATTGATTAAGGTTATACATGCAAAGTAGGTCAACTTAAAGTCAAAATGCCCTTTTATTTATTCTTGCAAGTGTATTATTGATGTCTACTGAGCTCACAATGTCCACGAACCATTCAGAATAATTTGTATTCGCCAACAGAATCGTGGTGGGGCACCACAGAAGTTGGCTGAGAAGTACACGACTGCATTGTGACAAGAAACCGAAAATGGCAAAAAATCTTGGAAAGTGCCTTGAGATACCTTCTGTTATGATTTAGCGATATACAATCAAAATTGCATTGAAGTAGCTTTGAATTTATACCTGCTCTGAGGAAATCCAAGGTCGGGGAGGAATGCAGCCTGACTGAGTCACATGTTAAAATACTGGCCACAGTAATTTTCTGACACTAAACACTTGAGACAAAATAGTGAGTATATCTGCACAATTTCGGTGAATGACTGTATATGGTCCAATACTTGCACCAGGTTGACATAGCAAAGTGCCTTTCACCCATTTCATTGGTGTTAATGAATAAAAACGCCTTACGCTTCATTTCATGGTCCTCTCTTCATATGGCCACCATTTCTAGGGCGCCATCTGCATCCCACAGTATTGATCTGCCGATACCAGCTTGGGCGTAATCCAGCAGAACGTTGCATCATCTACTAGGAGGATAACGAGAGAGTAAGGAAGGAGATTTTATGGAAAAAATATTTCTGAAATACTGATGAGAATGCAGCCTTTGCTAAGAATTTCCTCCTTATGTCCTAAAAAACAACACCTACAAACACTGGCTGATGACGTGGTGCATAAGCATCACTTGGCCTTTATGAAACACTTGTTGAGCAAGTTCACTGTAAACACTGATACACTCAAGAGACACAGTTTGTCTTTGACCAATGCCATCACTACACGATGGGCACGCAACGTTACCTTAGTGCAAGGCAGAAACTTAGGACCTTAGCGCCTCCAACTGGAACGGAGCACACAGAATATTTAAATCTACCTGAACGTCTCCTTGGTAGTCTGCTTACTGTGTCCGCAATATGTTGCAGCAATTCAAGACAATACAACACTTTTGACTCAATGAAATAATTTAATTCTAAAACCTACAAAAAACAATCTGAGTAAGATTCGTTCTTTCGATTTTCCTTTGAAAAACGAAAATCAAAAGAACGAATCATAAACGGATTGAAAAAAGGCAAAATTTTTCATTTTTCATTTTCCAGCTCGGATGGAAAACACGACTTGGAAAAACGGGACTGAATTGGATTTTATTATTTCATTGGTCCAGTTTACGTGACCCGGGGGGTTGGTGATGAGTGCGACCTGTCTAGCACAGCGGGGTGACTCTCGAGGAGGACATGATAAGTCAAAAAATAAGCAGGATTTTCCTGGTATATGTTTTCATTAAGAAACATGACCATATCTATTAAGAAGAACACTGTGCTTAACACATAGCGCGTGCTCGGCGCCGTAACCATTCATTGTGTATGCGCGCCGTAGCCGTTCATTGTGTATGATCGATGACCAGCCTGAGCTTTTCTGTGAAATTGCATCCTACTTTTCACCACAAACGTAGCCTATTCTACACTTTTGACAAATCTATCAATCCACTTTTTCAAAGGTTCATGGCTCCACTTTAAACATCGCAGATGATACGAATGTTGCCTCCATGGACTAGCGAGACAGGAGACGCGGGTGAAGTCAAGCCAGTTTACTCTGTGCATTAACGGCAGCAACAGCAACTTAAATCAACCGCTGTCTACATAACCCTTGAACCGGAAATACGTAACCACCGTCCCTTAAAGGTGCAGTAGCTCACTCGGTAATTCAGTCTGTTATTGTGGGTCACCACACCACATTTCCCGGGGCTGATGGTCACTTCAGATTAGTCGACCTCCTGGCGAGGGGGCCTTATGAGGTCCATGGTGAGAGTGAAGATGTGGGTGAGCCATCTAGTGCCTCTTCCTCTGGACCACACAATCCCATCCGTTTCTCCTTCCGCCGCCCACTTGGTGCTGCTGCAGGTTCACCTTGACCTGCAAGGCCCTCTCTAAGAGCACCTGTGGCACAGACTTTTCAAAGGTGACCAACTTTAAGAGTGTCTGTCAGTCAGTCAGTCAACCATAATTGTTGTGAATTTCACGCACTGTCTGTGTTACTAGAATTAGCAATGAATTTAATAAAGAACAACTATTACCATTTTCAGGACTGTCTTCGTTGCTGATATTATGGATGGCGAACTAGAAACAAGCAAAAACCTAGCGGTTAAATTCCCTGAATTTGAGGCGTCTGTCATGGTGTATTTTGTATGTTTTTTTTATAATTTCCATTTGTGCTCCAGCTGAGTTTTAAGATAAATTAATTTTAAGTCATTAAAAACAAATATATAAGACTTCTTTTCTGCGCCCTTATAAGCCTTGAGTGGTTAAACAAAACTATTAAAACAACTTTTTGCCGAATTATTCATGGTGTGATGTTACACGTTGGGCCCAAAAATTAGACTTAGAATATCAAATCCCTGGTCCTGTTGTAACTGAGTTGCTAATCTCCTGCAAAGTATGAGTCACACATAGAAGGAGTTTGACTCCACTTTTGATGTAAAAATTACCTAATAACGCCAGGTAAAGCCATGTAAGGCACGTAAAGCCATGTGAAGCACGCAGAGTTCCATTCACACCTCCAGATATGAGAGCACCACCTGTGAAGAGAGCGGTTTGGACGGCGGCTGCTCTTAAAGAACCGTGGATCCACCGACACTGGAACCTTCCGCTACATTTTGTTGGCCTGTGGGGAGACACTGTAAGGAAATGAGCCCACAGATATTTGTGGCAGCTTCTGGTTCGCTGTGGCAGCTTCCTGTGGCAGCTTCTGGTTCACTGTGGCAGCTCTCGATGGTAGCTGAAAAATTAGCAATGATATGAGTGGTGTATCCACTATTTGTCACGAATAGCTTAATCTGTCATTATCAGAGCACTAATTGTATGAGGCAATTTATGAGAAACATTTTTTTGTGATGTCGTCGAATTACTGGGGTGGATGCTGTTACAGTCTAAAATTAATGATAACCAACCTCCTCATCGAACCTAGATTAGATTACAAACCCCTGTTCCTCTTTACCCCTTTAGGTAATAGGTCCGAGGTGTTGCACACAGAGCTGTGGCATGCCAAAGGAAGCTGCCACAATTAGATGCCGCTGCCACGATTTGCGCCTGCCCATACTGCACCAGGGTCAGTAGATGCTGAGCCAGCTTGCTCTGTCTCCTCCAACTGCTCCCTTTCTGCACAAATTTCTGACAGGTAAGACATTAAGACATAACAAGTTAGCTTGGAGTCAGTGTATCATTTAGCGGTGTGGAATTCATTAAAATATCTTATTGTGTTTGAAGTTGGTTCTTTTCTGTGACCAACTGGGTGTGATTCATTCGAAATTGATTTTCTTGGTAAAATATAGATTGAGAGTAAGGGCATTGAATATAGATTTTTTTTTCTTTCTGAAACAGGACACATCTAGAGCAAAGCAAACCTGTTCAGTCAAGTTACCATTGAAACAAATTGAAACCCTCCACTAAGCCTTGTTGTGCAACCCTGAGTTTGCTATGGACCTAAAGAGCGCCTGTACATCCTGGCCGGAGTAGACCCATCAGAGACATGAAGACAAGCAGCAAGCAAGAAAGAGCGGCAACAACAGTCCACTGACCAAAGACATCCTCTCTTCGCCCATGTACCCGCCAAAAGCCGCTGTAAGTCCAGAAAAAGTTTCCTGGAAAGTGGCCAACCCCTCAGAGCAGGGAGCACAAGCAGTGAAATAGTCACTCGTTGGGAAGAATACTCGACAACCGTCCAGCAGAATCAGCCATGGAGTTAAAGGCAAGCAAGGCACTGGCCCCCCAGCAGACGCCAACTCCCCAATGTGGAAATGCGTGAACAGACTAAGATCTGGTGCTGGATGTGCAAAAGCCACTCTCGCCGAGTGGGGACATCTGTTGGAACACCCTGGAACGCAGTATCCGAGTTGGCAGGGTGAAATGAGAAGGGAGAGATATGTTCTGCTGTGGCTGGACCACATCTAGCCGAGCCTTGTCCCTGACTGCCTTGTAGACAAAATAAGAATGAGGACAGTTGGATGTAGCATGAAGACAGAATGTGTAACAACAAGACACAAGACAACAAGACTGGTTTTATATGTTTAGACTATAGTTTACCTGTAACAAATAGAGAAATCCTGCCGGCATTTTGGCAAAATTCTGACAGGTAGGATATTGAGACATGTTTAGTTAGTTTGGAGTCAGTATGTCATTTGGCATGTAATTTGTTAAAGACCATATTGTGTTTGATTTTGGTTCTTTGTTGTGACTGACTGGGTATGATCCATTTGAGATAACTTTCTTGGTACAATGCACAATGGTAATAAAGGCACTAGATATTTTTTTCTTTGTGAAACAGGCCACAGAGTAAAGGAAAGCAAACCTGTTCAGTTGAATCACCATTGAAACAAATTGAAGGCTCCGTGTCTTGGTGTGTGACCCTACACCAAGCCTCAGTTACAACCCTGAGTGTAACTTTGACATTATCATCATTATCAGCTACATTATCACTATGCAGTACAGACAACAGCAGTGGTTCTTAACCTTGTTGGAGGTACTGAACTCCACCAGTTTCATATGCGCATTTATCACACCCTTGTTACGATGGCCAAGCGAGGCGTGTCGTCACGAATCATTCTAGTCGTATGTTTGACTTGACCTCTGTTGAACCCCTGAGATTGACTCACTGAACCTTGCGGTCCGATCAAACCCAAGTTAAGAGCCAGTGGACTAGAGGGATGCACAGGTACTGTTATTGCAATAGTTACTTTATACTGCGACAGTCACTTTGTACTGCAGTTTTTGAACAGTCTGTTTTACACTGCAGTCTTTGTACAGTTTCGTTGATTCTTCCAGTGTGTTTTTGCTGTCATGTGGAGCTGCTAGACTGATTTTCACCGTGGTGGGGACTGTAAAAGCCTGCAGAGAGTGGCAAAAGCTGAGTCTAAGATCGCCAGGACGTCACAGCCCTCCCTGCAGAGCATCTACCATCCGCAGGACAGCTGCCTCCATCATCAGAGACCCCACACACCTGCAACAACAACTGTTCTCACTCTTCCCCCCAGGCCGGGGATACAATTGTGTTATATGCAGGTCCACGAGATTTAAGAACTCCCTCTTTCCCACAACCATCAGACTGTCAAACAGCTGTTCTGAGAACCCCCCATGTTCAGGAACACTCAAAGTGCCTGTCTGTCATATTCTGTGCATGTTTGTTTTTCTTCTGTACCTATTCTTCCACTGTGCATATGTTCTCAGCTGTTCAATAGTCTAATGGCTGTGGGAAAGAAGGAGTTCTTAAACCTTGTGGACCTGCATCTGACACTCCTGTATCTCCAGCTTGAGGGGAGGAGTGAGAACAGTCTACGTTGCGGGTGTGTAGTCTAACGATGAAGGCAGCTCTCCTGTGGACTCTGCAATGGCAGATGCTCTGCAGAGAGGGCTGTGGTGTCCCGGTGATCTTAGACGCGGCCTTTACCACTCTCTGCGGGCTTTTGTGGTCCTTTGCAGTCAAGCTGCCATACCACCCAGCCATGCAGGTGGTGAGGACAGACTCAATCACGCAGCTGTAGAAGTTGCTGAGGATCTTAGGTGACACTCCGAATTTCCTCAGCCTCCTCAGGAAGTACAGCCGCTGTTGAGCCTTCTTCACCACCTGTGTGGTGTTCTGTGTCCAGGTGAGGTCATATCTGACATGGACCACCAGGTATTTGAAGCTGCTCACTCAGTCATGAGTGAATAGGGTGTAGAGCAGGGGTGGCCAATCATGTGCCACGGAGGGCCGAGAGGCTGCAGGTTTTCGTTCCAACCCAGACCTCCACCAGGTGACGTCACTGATTAGCTCCTTCTTTCTAATACATGGTGAGGTGATCAGTGACCTGGTGGAGGTCTGGGTTGGAACGAAAACCTGTAGCCTCTCGGCCCTCCATGGCACATGATTGGCCACCCCTGGTGTAGAGGATGGGGCTGGGGACACAGCCCTGTGGGGTCCCCATGTTCATAGTGATGCTGGCCGAGCACCTGTTCCCAATCCTGAAAGACTGGGGCCTGCTCGTCAGGAAATCCTGGAGCCAGTCGCAGGGGTTGCGATGTAGTCCTAGTTCAGCCAGTTGGTAGGTGAGTTTGTGGGGGACGACCATTTTGACATTTGCAAAACATTTGCATAGAATTGCATAGAAGAACATTTGCAAAGCCGATTCACAGCCGTTTTCTGTTTTGAAGGACTGCAAACACATATCTGTTCCCAGGGTGACACAGACTTTTGATTATTTCTTATTTTCAAAGACAGAAACATCTATTGGAGCAACATTCTGGACATAAGTCAAAAATGATTTTAGCACTGCAGGCATTTTTAAAGCAGGGGATGGCAAATTGTTTGGAGGTTTGACCCATGCCCATGGATCCATGTCTTTTCAGGTTTGCAGCTCGTTGGGAGATGCTCTTTTTCAGTCACAACGTCGCTGTAACAACAAGGATTGCGTGAATCATCACACTGGGGCCATAAGGTTCAAGATGCAGTGTGAGAGGTGGTGTCAGAGACTAAGGAGTGAAGGACAGCTGGGTGGGCCACACAAGGGATGCTCAAGATGGATGGCTGGTACATCACAAACGGATACTTTTTGGAGACCAAATAACTACTCGCTCTTCATCTACTTGACCAACACACTTCGATGATGAAGAGATCAGCTGATTTCATGAGGACCTGTGGGGGGACATTAAGGTCAGATGAGGAGGGTTTTTCAGACAACGATTTATTACTTAATAGATTGAGAGATTGGACTGGCAAATTGGACAAAAATCTGACAGGTAAGACAAGTTCATATAGTTTGGAGTCAGTGCATCATTTGACATTGTAGAATTAACTTGAGAGAGCATACAAAGCGGTCCCAGACTTATGTGGCACTCCTGTTCCCATGCGACAGGCAAAAGTCAACATACGTCGGAATTCAGTGTTTTAATCCAGACCAAACAAACGGTCAATGCCAGCTGAACTCTCACCTCTTTCTGAACGCTTCATGATTGACACAATCGGAGTGCGGACTCAAACACATGACTCAGGCTTCGACCCCCCAAGAAATAATGTCTTTAACAACAAAGAGGATGGAGACGTTTCCAAAAAAGGACAAAGACAAAAGCACGGTCCAAAAACACTAAGAGTAAATCACTAGGGAACGCTGGAATATTTGACTGAATAGACATGGACAATCTGGCACAGAGGGGAGAGAAGGCAGGGACTAAATAAACATAAGGGGAGAGGGAGATAAGACTCAGGTGAGACACATCAGGGCGGGCCAGTAATCAGGGGCAGGAGACACTGGGGCAGGAAGTGAGTAAGACAGTAAGACAGGTGGGTAACAAAATAAAACAGGAAACCAAGATGACCAACAGAAAACACAACTTATGATCTGCGAGACCTCACAATGATGTTCACTTTAGTTTAGTCACCAGTGACGAAGTGGTGATACTGTATTCCTTGGCTACCAACACTCCCGACGCATGACACTGTATTTATTTGCACATCTCCGTACGCGTAGTACCTCTTGTATAGGTATCTACAGTCATCTTAACGTTTGTCACTGATATTTGGAAGTGTTATTCTTTCATACACGTCTAATGAACCTAATGTCAGTAGCCGAAAATATCTAGAGGAATTACCAGACAAAAAATATGAATGTGAACGATAACACTGAAATTTGAAAGACATCACGGAAGTCACGTGAAACATCTGCGTGAGGGAGGAGATACCGCATGTCTGCAACATGTCGCATGATTTCAAATCTTTTGCTAGGCCTCACGCGCAACAGGTTGGTCTGTTGGAATGAAAATATGTTTTGTTTTTCATTGATCATTAGTGTATTGATAGAATACATGACATGTGACATGTGAGGGACTTGCCGTTTGGAGTATTTGGGGGATCTGAATTGTCATTCGGTATAAACAGGCCTTCGCCTGTTCGCCACACATGTTAACAAGTTAACTTTTTGAGCTAAAAAGTCATCTGAGGGTGTAGATGCAGCATCGGTTGGTTAGTTGATAATAATAATAATAATAATAATAATAATGTACCCTGGAGGGAAATTCGTTGTTTTTCACTCTTTCTCTCACACGGAAGTATGCGCACCATGGCAGACCATGGCATTCCCAGAGAGTGAAGGGGCTGCCTCTTTCTGAAGCACCCCTGAGCTGGGTTTAGGGCAGAGGTACCCACGAATAAGGCACCTCTGCAGGTAGGCATATCGGCATTAGGGGTATTGCCAAAAAGGCTCAGCCGGACCAAATTTTGGACCCCTGCCTCCCGTGTCACAGTCAGCAGTCTTAACCACTGTACTATCCAGCTGCCTGTTGAAGTTGAAGGTGCAGCAAACCTTGTAGTGCAAAAAGTTGTTACATTGTCATTTCATGTGCAGATTTAAGTGTTGTCTTTGTGTTTGTTTCCGTATCGCCTAGAATGGCCCTCCATCACCTGTGGCAAGCCACGCTGACTCGTTGGCCAGGTAAAAAAGACAGTATAATGGAATAATCAACTAATTATCAATTATAATAAAATATGAAAAATCTATTAAGAAATATCTGAGTAACATATTTCCTGGTGTATGGTTACTCTATTATCTGATATTTTGGACTGTAACACAATCTTGTTTAATGATACGATATTTAATGATAAGTTTTAATCTCTTTTGCCAACATTCCAAGATATATATCATTTTATCAGATTATGCTGTAGTACAACCAAGCTTGCCGTGTGATTATTCAGTACTTACCACTGATTTTACATGATAGTTGTGTCTCACAAGTTATGTCTTGTTGCACTTCATGGTACATTTAAATACAAACATGTGCAGTTCAGGCAGTATGACATCTTAATGTGGGCAGTAGCTCAACTCTATGTTTTAACCATAATGGAATTACAAACGTTTGTTTTTTTCATTTCTCCTATTCAAACTCACCCTATGCAGTTCACCTGTACTTAATTTGTACCAGTACATAAAAACCAGCGATTGTCTTACATACAGTATGTTTTGACTGTCATAGGAATCCAGGCGGCAGCAATCCTGTCCAGAATGGCCAGAATGCCAGTGGGAGCACCGCAGCCGATGGAGGTTAAGCCCATTAACAGTTTCTTCAGTGTTATTACCATTTCAAACAGAGGCTGCATTCAGAATGAGTTCAAAAATTAGAAACGTCTGGTACAATATGGCTGAGTGTTTGCACGGTTATTGATTAAGGTTATACATGCAAAGTGGGTCAACTTAAAGTGGAAACGCCCATTTATTTATTCTTGCAAGTTACTGTATGAGTGACATGCAGAGGCACTCACAACCTTCAAATTCGGTGGTAAGAAAAAGGTGGTTTAGCTTGATTGCATTTTTTAAGTATTTTATGTTTGAAATGTCTTAAGGGATTGATGGGTTAATTGAAGCCTTCACTAAAGTGCACCTGAGAGAAAAGGCCTTGCCCATCAGGAGGCCCCAAGTCTGGTCTCAAAGGTACTCTGCGGTGAGTTGCATTTTGTGATCTGTTGAGTTTTTGCTGTCTTTCTGGCTTACAACATTCACCACCTTCACAACCATTTGCAATGTTTTTGTAAACAGAGACAGGATGAGGCATCGCAGAAGTTGGCGGAGAGACGCAGGACCGCTAAGTTACGCAAAGCAGAGAATGTTTTAAGGGCAAGGCATAGCACTTCGGAACCTCCTCCGAAGAGATCCAGGATGGAGGAGGAATGCAGCCCTATTGAGTCACATGATTGACATTGTATTTTGTACAATATACAATTAGCATCAATCTGATCTGCTGATGCCTTTTATTCCCTGGACTGCCAAATCAATGATTCAATTTAGTACCTCTCACCCAAATCTTGAAGCAAAATGAAAAAATAGTGAAACCCCGAGATACTAAAGCCCCACCACACGAAAAACTCATTTTACGTAACGGCATTCAAAGAAATTTCTGACTCATAATACAAAAAATGACTCACGATGCAAAACAAAACCGCAGTCAGCAAAAATTCTTAAATTAGCACGCCGCTGAACTTGTGTTCGACTGAATACTCCATGATTCAAGGCTACTCGTAACTCGTAATTTTCAAGTTAAAAGTGGGCGGGGCTACAGACAAACCCCTGAACACGACTTTGAACTTAATTGTACACAAGTACTCCAGCTTTGGCCTTCGACGTCACGCAGTGTACTCAAAAATGATGAACCAATAGCAGACGGTGGTGCCTGAAACGGTTTGAAGTCCTGACTCATAAATCTCGAACTCAAAAGTTGCCAGTTACAAGTAGCCTCGAACGCGGCACAAGATCCTGCTCTCCCATTGGTTATCTCCTCCGATGCAAGTTGCCTCCATAAGATCCTGCTCTGCTATTGGTCCGCATATCTCGCACTGTGTACCTGCCAGCATCATTCGACCAGTTCGTTTTGACGCGCCAATATCTACTTCGTTTATCTTAGGTTAAGTAATGTTTATTTACTCGACCATATATCATTCTTGTTTTACCGCTATTATTAAATTCTAAGTGTTTTTTTCTGAGGGCTTGGCATGAATTAGCTGTTTTACATATAAAACATAAAAAACAAAATACAAAAGAATCTTTGTACAAAGGCAACTCCAGAACAAATTCATTTTGTATCCTGAGGTATCACTGTACTGTAGGAAGAATATCACTAGAATTTAAGTGACTGACTGTATGTGGTCCAATACTTGCTCTAGATTGAAACAAGTGCCTTTCAGTAAATTTAATGGTTTCAATGAAAAAGAAAGTCTTACCCTTCATTTCATGGTCCACTCTTCATTTGGCCACCATTTCTAGGGCGCCATCTGCATTCCACAGCATTGATCTACCGATGCCCCAATGGGTGTCATTCAACGAAACGTCCCACCATCCAGCAGGAGATGATGAGGGTGTAAGGAAGGAGATTTTATGGAAAAAATTATTTGAAATACTGATGAGAATGCAGCCTTTGCTAAGAATTTCCTACTACTCATGTCCTAAAAAAAACAACACTTACAAACAATGGCTGATGAAGTGGTGCCTGAGCATCACTTGGCTTTTATGAAACACTTGTTGAGCAAGTCCACTGTAAACATTGATACATTCAAGAGACCCAGTTTGTGTTTGACCAACGCCATCGCTACATGATGGGCAAGCAACGTTATCTTAGTGCAAGGCAGAAACATACGTACAGCAGCTTGATAAAAAAAAAAATAGGAGAAAAATGGGCAAAATACACAGAGTTTGCTTAGAGAGAAACAATACAAATCATACAATGTTGGTACCACACATAGAAGAGTATTCATGTCACCTCTTGAGGGCTCAGACCACATTTGGTCAATATGGCCTCCTAAGAAAGTTTTAAAAACAGGAGTTCCTGCCATGCAATGAACTTTAAAAGAGAAATGCATAGAAACAGTGTCTTAAGGGATTGTGAAAACCATCAAAAAGTACAACAGGACCGTGCCGCTTTCATTCTTTACAGACATCACAGAGCACTAGACAAAAATATATTCTTAAATCATCCCAGTACAACAGAGGTGCAAAAGAGTCGCTGTTGTGTTGATTCAATTTTTAAGAGATCAGCTGCAATCATATCCGGCTGAGGAGACGGATCAGTGCTTGGGCCAGCAGATGAAAATTATCAGACTTGGAGGCGTCCCCTGCTGCGTCTGCTGTGTTGGTGGAGCTGAAAAAGACGGAGATTTATTGATGATGTTGTTATTGATGATGTGGTCTTGTTTGTTAGCGAATGCTGCAGCATTTCAACTCTCAGGTGGAATGTCTTCCACGATTAGGCCACCATAGTGTCAAATGTAATGTATGCAAAGGCTCTATTGACCCCAATAAAGATCACAAATTTATAAAACTTCCAAAATAGAGATGGGTGCTATCAAACTTGACCAGGTGGCGTTAGCATTTTAGCTTCCACATGGTCATTACATACTGTAGTTTACGAATCTTGAGAACTGACCTTGGGTGTTTCTGGACTCCCGAATGGTGACAGTTCCGCCGAGTTCTCTTTGTCGGAGGAACTGTTGAGACGATGGTGCGCAAATTTCCTCCGCAGAGCCTCGGCGATGAGAGAAGCGGGGTCGTTGAGCGAAGCCGGACCTCCCTTGCTGCGCCTCCTCCTTACTGGTGTGCCACCAGGGGACCTAGACGGGAAAAAAGTAGGAAATGAGAGCTTATACGTTTCGGTTATAGAACCAAAAAGCACACTGGAGTGTTCCAATAAAGCTTGAGAATGCCTAGATTCTCTAATTCAGACCTTTCCACGGTCCGCAACTTCACTTGATTCAAATCTCTCAAAACATCCATCATGGAGGGAATCCCCTTAACGTCCTTAGCACCCGACTCCGGCATCGGTGCTTGCTCGTTCTGACTTTGCCCGCTGTTTCTCTCTTTCTCCTTGCGCTGCCGAATCAGCTCAAACACTGACACAGTGCCAGTTGAGGAGTTTGAACTTGGGGGAGGTGGAGGCGGTGGCGGCGGCGGTGGTGGAGGAGGAAGAGGAGCAGCGCAGCGAGGGGTGGAGGTGAGATCCGGTGGTGGCAGAGGGGAAATTAGGAGAGGCTCCTGGGAGGTTTGGAGAAGGGACACACCTATGAAAACAGAAACGAGGGAACAAATGAACATCTGTGTCAGTTTGGAGTACAACTCGGAGGAAATGTAACTGTAAAAGATACAAGGCGAGTGCGACAACACTCCATGCTAACGTGTGTGTACCCGAGCTTGGTGCGACAGCCACAATCATGGCAATCTGAGCTCGCAGGTTTTGCAACTCGCTCTCCAGTGCTGTGATCTTCCTCAGGGCACTGGGGTCTGCCGTCTGCTTCACAGACGAGGGACCGCACTGGATTTTATTCCTGCCCAGACCCGAGGACCCCAGATTCCACTTCATGGCGTTGCTTTGTTTCTTGGGAGGCAAATGATTCCTAAACAGAGACAGCAGAGAGTTGGCACCCATTCAGATCAATGTCCATCTAGATTCAGGGATATTTAAATGTTATTTGATTGATTGATGGAAAATATTCAATAGTTCACAATATCCAAGGCCGCAAACAAATTAATATCTCAGATTATGAGATTGTATTTGAGTGGGAACATGCTCATGATGCTCCCACAGTGTTGAGCTGTATTCTTACCTTGTCCTGGCAAAGGTTTCCCCCTCATCCTCTGCCACCCACAGCACATCGGCAAAAGAGGGAATAGCGACTGTATCCATGACACAGTCTGCGTCTCCATGGTTTCTACGCGTGTATAGCGGAATCTAAGAACGCAATGTGCATATTGAGATGTTAGACACAATGAAATGACCACACAGTGGAACATGCGAAGGATAGTTCAGGGTTTACCTGGAAGTGAATTCGTGGAACTGCTTCAAGTGGGAGGTTGGTCCCAATCATCCGAACAATGCTGCGATACTGTCCACACAATGGACTGTCCCATACAGGAATCAGCTATACATGAACGTACACAAAAAAGTACTGCATTAGCACCACAGCAACTATAACAGAATGTATTCTAGAATCCGTAGTACCCCGTGTGTATCTTAGAGGTACAAACAAGATGCAGGTTACGTTTAACAAGAGGTACTGTGTAATGAAATCTGATGTACAAAGTATGTGGCAAATGTGGCTGTAATTTCATTGCACAGATAAGAAAACTCAAATTTTTCCTTTAACATGCATTAGCCCAGCTTACCATCTCTGCAGGAACTCCAAAATACTGTAGGACAACACGCAGCACATCCACAATATCCTCTAGAAGAGACATTGGAGTGCTATCTTCACACAAATCCCCTGACGACTTCAAATTCCCTCTTTCTGCTGCACACCTCAGTATGGAGGCAAAGAGAGGATGGGTCCAGTTACATACTTTTAAACCTAGAAATCCCAAACAAGACAAATTAGACACCAAACCGAAGTAAGTACACCATAAAATACATCTTCGTTGTCAACTTAAAAGAGCGCAAGTGTTGTATTGCTGCAACATGGGGATGCTTTCAGGGTCCTGCATTCAATACAAAACCAAATTCTTTGAAAAAAAAAGACCTTATTTTTAGTTTTAGTTAGGCTTTGCACATGATGTAGATTTATAGTGCGTATACCTTTTGGTATAAGTTAGGAGTAAAGCGAAAAGTTGGGTTGCGCAGTTGATGATTCAACGGAGTGACCTTAGCAACCTCAGCTGACTTCTCAGCAGAGAGGGACAGGCATATTGATTGCAAAATTACCTATCAAATACGGGCAAATGTACTCACCGGTGCCTCAGTGGTGACTCTTCCTTGTGGAAAGGTGCGGCAGACAGTTAACGGGCGTTTTCATTTTCATCAACGTCAACACAAGCAATTAAATCGTGGGTGAGACATAAAGTTGTTAGTTCGCTGCCTCACATGGACGTCCGGCAAACGAACTCAAATAAAGCGCCGTTAGTAACAACTCTCCTGATTGGCTGCATGATCTATTGCAAATAATTAAGCCAATGGGCACGAACAATTTTGTGACGTTGCCGAATCAGCTCGACCAATAGCAGGCCAAGCACGAAAGTGGTACTAAATTTGTATTTCATCTCCACCGGTTATTCCTGTTTCGGGTAAGAAAACGGTGCTTTAGTTTATTTTTCTCTATAAATTTGCTGACCCATTGTGTTTCTGCCACCATAACAAAGCACATCATGAATATTTAGAGCTGTTATAGCCTGGCATTGGCGCCGTTTTTGTCGAATGATCCGCAGTTTTTCGACGAGATGCTAGCTTAGCTACAATGCTAGCGTGTTGTTTTGATGGATCTTATGACTCTGTTAGGCACTAGATCGGTCCCGGTTTAACAATTGTGAGTGAATCGTACTTTTGTATCACGTTTACCGAGTTTTCTATTCTTGCTTTATGGAAAAGGGAGACGGAGAAAGATGGACGCACTGTCCGTGGTGAGCCAGCTAAGGGACCTGGCCTCTGAGCCACAGAACCGCGAGGCGATTGTCCGGGATCAGGGCTGCCTCCCCGGCCTGGTTCTCTTCTTGGACCACCACAACCACCAGGTCCTGTTTGCGACATTGCAGGTGTGTTTGGTATTCCTGCTTGACTCAGTTGAGAAAATTCATCAATTAATCATGAATAAATTATTAATGACGGTGACCTCTATTCAAAACACAGTGCTTTTTTTAAAAATGTCATCGTTATTTCCTCAGTGTTAGCAAAGCCCACACTACTATAAGTCTTATAACTACATTGTAATTTGCCCAGCTCAATAAATATACAATACACAGCCCTGAAGAAAACTTCTTACCTCTTTCTTGTCTTCTTGTCAGACCCTGCGTTACTTGGCAGAGTTGACCCTCAACATCCCCACAATGAAGAATGAACTGGGGATGATGGTGAGCTTGGAGAAGCTAATGGAGAGGTGAGGGAACGTTGGACAGTTTTATTTATCGGCAGCAGAGACATTTTATTCACCACTGTCGGTATCGTCACCCGTATTACAAAGGACCTGACTGTCCTGATGACTAATGTACATGATTATTACTGTTTGGCACAAACAGAGGGGACGTCTCCGAGGACATCACGGCGCTGGCTAAAGAGGTCCACGGCGTCTTGAGTGCGCCGCCTCAGCCTGCGTCTCTAGTGAGGAAGAAGAAGTCCCAGTTCTTTCTCAACTCCTCCAACAAGAAGGCCAAATCCGTCACTTTGCACATCCAAGGGCTGGACAGCTCTGTGAGTGGGCCGACACATCTCCAGTGTCCTCACACTCCTCACTTTTAAGTGGAATATGCTAGAATTTGTCCTTTTCATCTCAGGACCAGCGTGGCCTGTGTGAGGAAGCTCTTCTTAAAGTCAAAGGAGTGATCAGTTTCACTTTCCAAATGGCCTCAAAGCGATGCACCATCCGCATCCGCTCCGATCTGCCCACTGAGGTAAGACTTTGCCGTAGAAAAGATACTTTCGAGTGTTTATGCTGCTGCATTTGTGTGGTTGTCCAGAACCGATTAAGGCTTTGTTTCTGTGGGTTATTTTCTCTCTGTTTCTATCTAATGTACTGGCTTCTTGCCCTGAATTATTAGTTGAATTACTGCATTTTCCTGACTACAAGTCACTCTGGAGTACAAGTCAACAATGCATAACAAAGAAGAAAACAACATAAACCTCTAGTCGCACCTGACTAGAGGTCACGTTTTTTGGGGGAAGTTTGTTTTACAAAATCTGAGACCAAGAACAGACATTTGTTCTTGAAAGGCAAGTTATAATAATAACAATAGAATAGTGAAAAACTTATTATTTTTAAACAATTAAATTAAATTAAATTAAATTAAATTAAATTAAATTAAATTAAATTAAATCAAATTTTATTTTATTTTATTTTATGTAAACTATTTTTAAACTTGTTGTGTTATTCATCAACATGAAGTATAGACAACAAATTCACTATTATTCACATATTTCAATAATATTTCACATATCATTTACAATTATTCAAATAACTAAAGCAGAAAAACAAGCTAACAAGTTTACCAAACCCTTCATCTTATTCCAAATCACCAAATCATTTGACATTTTCACTTTATCCTCAGTGTTGCTTCTGTATAACTCTGCCAACCACAGAGGGAGATGAGATGTTGCTTTCTCTACCGCGCAGAAGAACTGTAATTGTCATAAAGTAGCGTGATTTTGAAATATAGTGGCACAGGAAGTGATCGTAGATACCCGTACAGAAGCCCTGAGTGCCCTCACATGACGGTCAGTGTGACGAAAAAGAACACCTGAAATAAAATATTTTGATAATTTCACTTTAATGTCGCATCTGAGTATAAGTCGCACCCCGACCAAACTATGGAAAAAAGTTTGACTTATACTCTGGAAAATACGGTAGTCTCACTGTTGACAAACTTTTTTGATGCTTCCTTTGCAGAATCTGGCCTCAGCCATCGCTGCCACAAAAGTGTTGTCAGCACAGCAGGTGGTGAGGAATGAGGAGGGGGAAGAGGTGAGGAGCCAAAGTAGCCACAGTAGAGGGCACTGTGTAGGATGTTTGCTGTCTGTGTGGGGTACACGCAAGTATACTAACAAAATAATTCCCTCCACAATCCATTCCTCAGGTTTTTATCCCCTTGAATTCCTGCGGAGTGGAGGTGCAGCAAAACAGAGCTTTGCC
Organism: Carapus acus; assembly: GCA_900312935.1. Classification (NCBI taxonomy): domain Eukaryota; kingdom Metazoa; phylum Chordata; class Actinopteri; order Ophidiiformes; family Carapidae; genus Carapus; species Carapus acus. Next base: position 5,218 of record OMPJ01008638.1, on the reverse strand, counting down.
AGACTACCTCCCGGAGGAGGAGAGCCCGCCCGTGGAGACGGACCGCGCCATTTCCAGAACCGCCGCCAAGGAGGACAAGAACGGGAGCTGGCTCAACGCAGCCGCCAGTTTCCTCAGCAAGTCCTTCTACTGGTGACAGTGGAAGATTCTGACAGAGCTCAAGAACATCACAAGGCCAAAATTGTACGGACAATGTGGGGGTGCTACTGGAATGGACAATGATATCATGAGACTGGCCTTGTAACAAATATACATCAATTTTCTGCCATGTTGCTGGAGAGCATTTTAAGATCTTACCTCTGGGTTTTGAGTGACACACGATTGTAAACTCTGAAGGTGAATACTGCTGATTTATACTCTGTTTCAGGATATGTAAATATTTTCTTTCTCAACTCTGTTTCTTCATCCTGTGGAGCCACTTTTCTGTCTGCATTTCAACATTTTTACAGCTTTTTTCCACGTTTGGTTGGAATTTTGAATGTTTGCTTACTATGAAATAAAAGTGATTGAGTTAATGTGATTCTCAAGGACATTTTATGAAGTCAGCGTGATATTTGTGTGATAAATCACAAAATGAACTGTTTATCCAGACAATTTATTTACATTCAGTGTCTCTGCATACAGTACACAGGAACATTTTGGGCAATGTCTTGTCCACTAGTTCAAATGTTCACTAATGTTTCCAGCCCTTTCCGTTTAAATTAAGAGCTCATTAGTTTTTAAAGCTTTGATCAGTCTTAGTAAAATATATTGTATTTTATACACAATTTACTGGATAGAACATTGAAACAATTATCTTCCAATTCATTTTGAGGACAAAAAAAAGTATTTTACAGCATTAATTCTGTCAAGGTAATCTGCAATCCAGGAAATGTTACGCTGTTTATAACATGCCATGTTTGAAAAGCTTTGAGAGCCAAATGCAGGGCAGCATGACGGGTCGGATGAAACATGGAGAAGATGCTGAGGATCACAGATTTGTTTTAGTCCTTTGCACAACATCCGAAAAAGGACTTGGCGTTAATGACGATCTATAGTTTTCATCCTGAGCTTTCATACACAAAACAACCTGGAGATCAGATGTCATGATGGATATCATGATGATTTGTGGGCGCTGACCTGAGTTCTAGCATCTCCTCATTCTGTGACATGGTAAGGCAAAGGAAGATCAACAGTAGCAGCATTTACTCTTATATCCTTCATCACAAATCAACAAATCAAAGACGGCGAATCAGCTCCGTAACAGGGCCAGTTTCAGCAAATGATTAACCTCGTCTTCGACAAAGACAAGTATAAACTTGTGCTGAAACTTCCTTTTGTCTACGTGGCGCAACAAGGATGGACGACATCTTCAAGAAGGGACATAGACCACAACAGGAGAGAATGAAATAAATCACATATGTAAAAGAATTAAATAAACCTAAACAAAAATCTGTACTTCATATCCTAAATCTCTGGACTAACACAACTTTTTTTCCTTAGTTAATTTCCACTTTGTTGACGAACGTAAAACCCTCTGCCACCGTAATGGTAACTTCTACCTTTTGCGAACACTGGAGGAGCAAAACCGACTTTTCATCTCCTGACTGCAGTCGTGCTGCAAATCCTTCGATATGCTATCAGGTCTGTGACAAATCGGGAGCTTTGTCGAATAATAAGTATGACGAGATTTCCTCAGAAAAGGCAGAGACGTGCCTTTAATGGAAACTTTGAATTTGTGAGGGAGGAGTGCAAATTCTTATGATGATGCTGTTGCTTATTTTGTTTAAACAGCAGGTGGTCGCTCGGACACAGACCGTGAGGGTGACGAGACGAGCGGTGAGTTCAGTGTCACCACTCTGAAGATACTTGGATGTTCTTTGGAGGCGTTGTCTTTGGGAGAGGGACGCAGACCAGAGGGAGGAGGGGTCTGTTTCTGAAGTTTCAGGTCCTCTTCCATCTTTGCGGCAGATCTGCTTTCCTCCCGTCTCTCCGCCGCGTGTCTCGCCTGTCCGCGGTTACGAGCTCACCTCTTCAAGCCACATCTACATGGGCAGAGATGATCGAGGTTAGGGTCAGGGCTCCGGTTAGGGTTAGACCGGTGACTTCGAATCGCAAAGCTGGGAGGCCAAATTTGAGGCAGGAGAGGACTACAAACCTGTTTCCTGCTGGGCCGTCAGGTCCTCCATCCCGCTGTGTGGCTTCAGGAGGCCGTTCTCCTTGAAGGCGATCACAGGAACTCGCTGCTGCTGCTGCTCCTCCTCCTGCTGCTGCTGCTCCTCCCTCCCCTCAGGTGGGGACAACCTGGTGTGTGACGGCAGCTCGATCACCTCCTCGAACTCCCCGTTCTCCCTGAGACGCAGGCACACGTAAAAATTATGTAAAATCCAGAGTTGGAGCGCCGACTGAGACAGATGAATGATAGATCGGAGCAGGGGTGGGCAAACTACGGCCCGTGGGCAACATCTGGCCCAGTTGTCCTCTTCATCCGGCCCACCAAAGATTGGTACAGAATTCACTATTTTGACTGCATACAAAACAAACAACAAAAACTACAACAACAAAACTGTTCCTATTAAGAGGTAAATGATCTGACATCCTAGGGCCTCTGTAAATGCTTTTTTAAAGGTCAGCGTGACCCCTGAGCCTAGATGTTTGCCCACCCCTGGTTAAGAGTTTTCCAGTCGCTAATGGTGGCACACCTCTGATCTGAATGCGGCAAAGTCTCGGTGCCAGGGTCTGGGCCGGGGCTGGACTGTGTGTCGGAGGCTTGGTGGCCGTTGCCGTTGCTCGCTGGTGGCGAGGAGGGGGAGGCGGAGCTCACTGATGGCGGGAAAGGAAACGAGGCAGGATGTCAACGGGACGTGAAGACAGATGATGGTGTTTGGCGGCGGAGGGAAATTGTTACCTGCACTCTCTCCGTTCCTCGTAGGAGGGGCTCTCTGAGGATGGAGGACAAACGACAAGAATTAATGTGTGAAAAATGGGTCTTGTACTTTCCTGAGTATAAGTCGCATTTCTTTTCCATAGTTTGGCCGGGGGTGTTACTTCAACTCGGATGCGAGTTGATATGTGAAATTATTGATATCTATAATTTCACGTTGGTTATTGTCACACTGACAACCATGCTAGGTCACCCTAGACTTGTGTGCCAATATCTGCTACTTCTATACTGCTAGAATTTTCAACATTATGGTAATTTACGGTAATTTGCTGCTTCCTCTACCTCCAAAGTTGGAGGAGTTGGTCATAAACAACACAAAGGATGAAGAATTCATGGATTTGGTGATTTGGAGCAAGATGGAGGAATTGGTAAACTTGTTAGCTTGTTTTTTATGCTTTAGTTAAATTAATTATTGTTCCGTTAGCATACCAGACACGTATTCAGTTGGGTGTCTATGCTTCATGTAGCTGAATGACCATGAATGTGTTACGTTAGCGTGCTGTACACCTGTTAAGCCTGTTTTTCTCTATTCTATCGTTATTACTAGAATTTGCCTTTCAAGATGACATGTCCGTTCTTGGCCTCTGACTTTGTAAAATCAATTTCCCCCAAAAATCTGACTTATATCCCTATGCGACTTACATATGTATTTCGTTAATTCATTCTGGCTGGTGCGACTTATACTCCAGAGCGACTAATAGTCCAGAAAAAAACTGTATCTAAGCAATTAGATATTCTAGTAGCTGCTGTCTTTACCTTCTCTTGCCTGGTCCTCTTCATGATCTCCTCCAGGCGCTGGTGGTTGGGAAAGACCAAAGACGTTCTGAGATGTGTCATGTTACACCAGAATTTTTGTCCTCGTGTGAGTTTGCGTTTACCTTCCTCCTCTCCAGACGCTCGGCCTCCTCTTTCTGGAAGTGTCTCTCCCTCTCCTGCCTCAATCGCTCGGCCTCCTCCCTCTGTCGGGACTCCTCCTCCTCTTTCTAACACGCAGGGTCGCCATTGGGTCAGAGCCGCCTGCCTTCTATGTGTGTGTGTTTGTGCGTCGCCTTCGCTCACTTGTTTCTGCAGTCGCTCCGCCTCCTCCCTCTCCCTCTGAAGTCGCTCTTCCTCTGCTTTCCTCTCCTCCTCCTCCATCCGCCTCTTCTCCTCCGCCAGGCGCTGCGCCTCCTCCTCTCGCTTCGCCCGCTCCTCCGCTTTGCGTCGGGCCATCTCCTCTTTGGCGAGTCTGGGAGGGGACCGACAGACGGGCCTTAATGACACTCTTACACACAAACACACACACACAAATAGAATGTATGGTACCTAGCCTGCTCTTCCTGCTGTCTGCGCTCCTCTTCCTCTCTCTCTCTCTGCTCGCGGGCCAGCCGGCGGTTCTCGGACAGGATGCGGCTCGCTTCTTCAGGGTCGGTAGTTCCAGCTGAGGGTTTTTGGGGTGGCGGGGTGCTTGGCACCTCTACAGGGTGACGCACGGTGGTTTGTTGCCTTTGCTCATTCATCTAATAGAATTTTCTGGATTTGAAATGTGACTGACTGACCACTAGAGGGCGGCGGCGGTGCCTCCTCGCCGTTGGTCTTGTTCTGACCCAGCGGCTGAGGTCTGGGCAGCGGAGGGCTGAAAACCTGCTCCTCCTCCTCCTGTCTTTGGAGTCCGACGGGCGTGGGGGGACGGGCGGGCTCTGGTGTGATCTTGACGGGACGGAGATTTCCGACGTCCTCGGCCACTGGGGACTTCACCAGCTTCGGGGTCGGGGGCCGTCCTGGTGTCTTCTGAGGGGGCCTGTGGGAGGCAGGCAGAGGACCTTCAGCAATACAGTGGTACCTTGAGACAGTAGTAGTACCTGGAGTACCTTAAGTTTCACTCATTCCGTGACAGAGCTTGTAAGTCAATGAACTTGTATCTCAAACAATGGTTTTAATCTAACATTTGATTCTTCAAATGCTGAACTTCCTGTCTCTTGTAGCTTCGAATCATCATAGATAGCGCAAGCCATCATAGATAGTTTGTACTCGGGCGCTAGCTTGCGCTGGTGTCCTGAAGCTCCACTCACAACTCGGATTTATGCATGTATCCCAGACAAAAATATGGACTGAGACACAGGTTGTATCTCAGAAAACCCGTTTGTATGATTGCTTGTATGTCAAAGCATTATTATACAATGTAACGACAAACTTGCAACGTGTTGAGAAACGTGCTCATATGCAGGTCGTTACTCGTACCTGCCAGACGGGGGCGATGTTGCTTTGCTAATCTTTTTCCCAGTCAGGGCCTGCTTGTTGGGAGGCAAACTCAGA
>OMPJ01008636.1:0-21484 GCA_900312935.1 Carapus acus | reverse complement strand
CCTTTGCCTTTTTCCATCCCTGTCATGGGGGAGGAATGCTGAGAAAGATAAGACCACTTCAAAGACACAGATGTGAGTGTGTGTACAGAGCAAGGTAGAAATATATACACACACATGCAGACACACACACCTATACGCAGGGCTTGTCGATGCATCCTATTGTGCATATTTGGGCCTCCTAATTGAAGTCTCCAATGTAATTATTTGCTTTCTTTTTATCTGTCCTATGTCAAAACACTCAGCTAATGCTTGCACATGTTTATTAGTATGAAGACATTCCTGAATTTCACACTGTGATGAAAAGCTGCTCCATAATAAGATAAATATTCACACAAACTTGAAAACACTATTGCTGTTTTTAATTTTTTTCTTTTGCTTATACGTCATCAGAGTATTTACTTTCTCTGGGCTGAGAAAGATTTACTTACCTATTAAGTATTCATAAATCTTATTTTTGAAAATCTCAAATTAATGGGATAAAATATTTTGAACTACAATTTCTTGCAGAAATGCATCACAAACGAAGAACAAAGAACATAAGGAAAGGAAGTATGAAACAACACGAGCTCTTCTTCAAGAAGGGGAATACATAGAGGTCAAACATTTTCATTTCAAACATTCTCCTTCTGATGTTATTTTTAATTGCGCTGCGAAGGTCACTGTTGTAGGCAAGCTGTCACCCTGATGAGTTTCATCTCTGTTTCCTCTCTGTGCTGCGTCTCTCCAACTCCACATTAACACTCCGTAATGATCTGAGGCGCCTTTGGACGGGAGAACTGAGAAACTTCTCTCTCCACAGCTTTGTAGGGGTTTCTCTTGTTGCTATAGTAACGCAAACCTGAAATTTCACATTGACTTAGATGCTTCTTTGCATGGCAGAATGGAAGGAGATTCGCTTTACACAGGAAAATCTTTGTAGATCAACTAAGGACAGCGGAGCGAATAGCAGCACATACTGTAGGAAAAGGCAATAATCCACAGGGTGCATAGGACACCACAATTGTGAAACAAAACGATGACAGGGCATCTTAAACACTACATTGCCTTAATCGCCCATTACATCCAGTAATTACACATTATAACCACGTAGTAGCCTCTCAATGCAGCATATGGAGGGACTGTTGAGCAGTTAATTTCATCACCCATCCTCTCATCTCCTCCCAACACACACACACACACACACACGCGCGCACACGCACACACACACACACACACACACACACACACACACACCTCTCTGCAGTCTTGCTTTGACTTTGAAGTTCTCCTGGATCGCCTTTAAAGACCGTCAGTGTTGCCACGGCAGCAGGCAGGTACGAGGCATCAGACTGCTGCTGGAGTGAGCGTGTGTGCGTGCGCGTGTGTGTGTCTGTGCAAGCAAGCGCATTTATGATGCCTGAGTGCATAATTAGGTAAGAGCCTGGTGGGCCACTTGCTGTATTTCAGTGTGTAACGCTAAACGAGGGAGTGGCAGGCTCACTCGCGATGCTTCCAGGGATAATTTATGCACACACAGATCTGTCCCAGCCTGCCAACTGCTGCTTGGCAGACAGTGATGAGATAAAACAATAAGCAGGCATGATATGCGAAACATATCATGACGTACAAAGAGACGGCACGTTCACAGAGGCTTTCTTTCAAAGCCTTTCAAAAGAAAAAAAAAAACTCATATTCATCAAATTCCTGACTTTCAGTATGTCATTAACAAGGAGGTGTTGGAGGAGCGGCGGCAGATTGTGCCTGGTCCATACAGAAAATATTCAAACTTTGACTTCTGTCCCCGCGCAGGATGCCTTTCTGAGTAGCCCACATTCCTCAAATAATGAGGACAGGCCACATGCAGAGACTGACCCTTAGTACCAAAGTGCATATGAAAAACAATGCTGAATTACAGTATCTTCTCTCAATTTGTGATCATCTTATTGCATATTGGGAATGAGAAAGATCAGCCTTTACAAAGGGTTTTACCTGAGGGATTCCTCTAGTTTGGAAATCCTCCTCTTAGCCTCTCCCCTCTCCCTCTCCGCCTCACTCTGTGCTGCTGAAACCTGTGAGAGACAGAGAACAAGAGAGAGCGTGAATGTAAGAGGGGTACAAGACCATCAAACATCACTCATCAAGCTCCTCTTGCCTGTGACCTGAGGCAGCTGCTCTCCTCTCTTCTCTCCATCACCCCATCAAATGTATCCATCTGGACCCATCAGCCTCGCGAGGAAGGCCTCTTACCCTGAAACTGTGGCTTCCATATGGGCCCCTCTTGCATCCAAGAGGGGCCTCTATCACCAAGACGTCTTAAACCGTATTCACTGCAACGCCGAGAATCTGCAGAGTGTCAGTGCGGCCGAGCAGCAGCTGAGATCACTCATACAGTCGCTGATGCCGAGCGTGAGCTGATCAGCGTGATGAGGTGGCACGCCGCTCTCTTCATTGAGAACCTAGCGACTCTGTGACCTCCATGACGCGTGATTGGAGACATCTGCTAACGAATACTGAGGTTGTTTTTTTTTCTTGAACGTGTTCTCATCTGTTGTCAAAGTTTTAAATGGAGAGGAGGGAGGGAGAGAGCGACATTGCTGGTATGTGTCTCGACTTATTCCCAGAAAATCCGACAGCAGGCCGTGTTGGAGTGAGGACGTTCAGAAATCAAAAACACACTCCATATTTTCTGAGCTTCATTTAAATGCTCCCCGACCCTGATGAAAGAGCGCGGAGGCCTGGGAGCTACTCGCAGATGTACAAATCAGAGGGGCCCACGATGGCCTGGGGTACAGATGTGCCAACATGCTGCCAACAGACACACAGACAGAAACACGCAGAGACAGACAGAAACACACACACAGACACAGACACACGTGGCAGTAGAAGATGACCCAGTTGCAGAGTGTTAAAACCTGGTCTTCACCTGAGATGTAACCCAGTAGGCTGGGGTCATTAAAATTGGGCGCCGTGCTTTTTTATGGACGTCGGCCTTTGAAGAGGGACTTAACACTGCTTTACACGGCACACACACAGCTGGATAATGAACTGAAGGGCTGGTGCACAGAGAGCCAGAAACTCAGACCACCCAACCTTAAAGTACGCACTCCTTAAACTACTTTTAGTGAAGAGCAATTTACTTTTGAGCGTCCTCACATCCTGTTGATGGCTAACAGTTCAGATAGGGTGCACATGAGATATAAAAGTGATGATGATAGAAAAGTCGGGGAAACTAACAGAAACATGTGACTGTAGACTTTCATCTCCATTTATCAGTTGGTCAACGGCTGCTTTGAATGTAACTGCCACAGAGAGATTTGGAGTTCAAGGGACAAGTCTTGCATTAATGACGAAAATGTACCTTCTTCTCACAGTTGATCTGTAGTTCATCTTTTTCTTGCTGGAACTTAAGCTCGAGGTCCTAGAAAAAAAAATCCATCTTTGACAGATTTCTTGGACCTAATACCTAGCGACACCACTCATTTGACTTTGTAAAATATGTTTGTGATATGGATTCAGCTTGGAGCTGCCGCACTGGTGGGTGACATGAAGACATAATTTTCAAGTTTTGGGGAAACCCATCAGTGCTTGCACCATACCCTGACTTGTTTTTGTCTCTTTTGTTCACTGTCTTGGAGCTGCTGCTTGAGTTGCAACACTACGCTCTCCATTTCTTGCATCACCTCAGTAGCCTGGAAACCAAAAAGAGAAACACTGGAAAATATGTAACACAAATACAGGTAGCATTTTGCTACATTATGTCAAACAAATACTGGATGACTTTCAGTAGAAGATGTGATTTCTAAACGGCGGCAGAGTGTCATTGATGACCCACCCGTGCAGCAGACAGAGAATGCTCGTGCTGGAAGTGGCTCATGTCTGCCTCATGTTTGGCCCGCAGCCTCTGCAGCTCCTCCTCATGCTGCTCGCTTTGCTGCTGCTTCTCCTTTAGAAGGGCAGTGTTCCTGTAGATGGTGAAATCTGGGTTCAGGGCTAACTATAATGAGTTTTTCAGCATAAAAACACCAGGTATTTGGTCTTGACAGAAAATAATGCTGTTTTTTTTAATGTGTTGACGCCTTTCTACCGAAGCGCAGCCTTTGATTATGACACACAGTGGCTTTTATTCTTGTTTAGAACACCTGCAAGCGAGATCTCTGGTTGAGAAAGAAAAATGTTTCATAGCTAATCAGAAGGGATGAACTACATTTTACTCGACATTGATGTGCTCATTCCCTTGGATGTGCTTGGTTGCCTTGGGAATCTTATTATAGCCAACACTGAATGACCTAAATGTGTATCAGACGCTTTGATTTGTTATGAATATTTAAGTTGGTGGGTTTTAATACTGTCAAATGTGGCTTAGTCGATGCTTCAAATTGTGGATCTTGAAATTAACTAGTTAAGTAACGTATGACTGCTTTTTACTTTTTCCTCAAAATTTCACAGTAACTATTAAAGTTACAGATATATCTAAGGTACAGATATGTCGATAAACAGATATATCAAAATATTCTAAGCCTCTTGCTTCCTGTTTCATCCTCTCCATCCCTTTGCCTTTTGTCCTCGACAAACAGCTGCAGACCTTCTGTTGGCCTCTTGGAGTTCCACGCTCATGGCTGCCATGTTGATCTCAAACTGGGCCTTTTCCTGGGTCACCCTCTGACGAAGAGCGTTGCCCCTCTGAACTTCCGCCGACTGCTGTTTTAACTGCGACTCCAGCTCGCGAACTTTTAGCTCCTGTAGCAAAAGGACAGAAAACACAGCGCCCTGCAGTGTGACACAAACACTGCTGTAACAATGTGTTGCATTATAAAGCGAATGACAAATACAGATTTGTGAAGCTGAGCAAACAAAGAAATCAATTCATGTCCCATATGTATCATCTCCAGAGGAGTCATCTCTGTGCAAACCACACCTAAAATTATATCAGAATCAAAACTTTCACTGTCACACAAAGTGTCTTCCCCCCGTCAACTGAAAGTGATATAACACACCGCTCTGATGTTCTGCTTCGCAGTTGTGTTCCTACACTTACGAAAAGTTAAACCGTAGCAGTTTCTGAATTCAACTGTTGAGTCTTTGAAAACTTTCTTGAAATATTCTGCTGAAAGCTCCAGCTACTGTTTCACCTTGTTGCCCCCTTTTTGACTTTTGGCTTCTTAACTCAACTCAAGGCAGCACAAGCGAAAAGTTTGCGTATGGAAATATGTACAGCGATTTCACATTCTGGTTAAAAGGGTCAAACACGAGACACATTTAGATTCACGCTTTTATCAGTGAGTGTGGTGGAGTAGTTTGTGGAAACATAAACACACACACTAAGAATGGACAACCGTCGAGAAATATTTTACAGTGGTTTAAGTCAAAAGCTGAATTAGAGTTTAATTATGTTAGACCACACTATCTCCATTGAGTTAATGAAGTAGACGCCAAAACCACAGGAGCTGTGCTTACATTGTTGGAAAAGAAATCGCTCAGAGGTACGGTTTCCTTTTGCAAAATCTAATGATCAATCAGTATCTTAGTTTTCTGCACACAAGCTAGATGAGTGACCAGCCGATGCAAGACAGCCTCTGATGAAAAGAAACGTCCCCTCTCTGCATACTGTCCCCGGACATGTGCCTCTCTGGACACGCGCGTGTGCGCGCATATGACGGCGTGGAATGCAGCGCAGGCGGGTCGATAGAGGCGACGACAACCGTTGATTAAAGATGGAGTGTGCTTTCCATCTAGACGATGACAGAGGCCAGCGATGACAGGGGCAGAAATGAGAGAAGAGCCGGTCGGCGTGGCGTGTTTGGAGAGGCTGCGGGAGCAGGGCCCCGCAAAACAGGTGAGAGAGACTCTTTGTTTGCGTGCGCGCGGCGCTGGGCGGTTAAGGCGAGGAACAAGGGGCCAGTGTTATGCCGGGACGCGTGCTGACACTTAGCTCTCTGGCAGGAGATGAGAAAAAGAGCCTCCTGAGCACACCTGGACGTGCTCTGCGGGAGCATATTATGTCCTCCAACTGGGTGTTTCTCCAAGAGAATTACAAGGTGTGAAGTCAAAATACATAAGCTATATTATGAGCCGTGCTCCCCCTCTGAGATTTAGCTGTGATAAGGGATTTGAAGAGTAATAATAATAATTAAAGAATGTCAACTTTAAAGATGTCAGAGCGTGATGGACGACCTGTTACCTTTTTCTTTAACTTGAACAAAGGGCAGAGACAGAGGACGAAGTGCATCTCTCCTCATCTGAAGATTGTTGTACATAAAATATTTCAGACCGAGGACCTGAACTCAGCATCATACCCTTACAATTCATCAGACATGCTGCCATCATGCGATAACTTAATCTTAATAGAATTGCAGATGTATGAACTACTGCGTTTCAACCCACCCTGTCTTAAAACAATTAAAGGACCTGCACACCCACATTTTTTGGACTTATTCCAGCTGACTAAACATCAGATCATGTTGAGGTTCTGCAAAGCTATATCGGAAGTGTGTGTGTGTGTGTCTGTGCGTGTGTGTGTGTGTGTGCGTCAGTAATCTCCATATCCATGTCATGCCCTGATTAGTGCAACAAGTCAGTCTGGAACAAATGTCAGTGAAGCAGTCAGTGCACACCCACGCCGTCTATCAACAAAGGTCGGGCAAGTTCATATGATAAACAACACGTTGCCTTTGCCACACATCACTGCATGTACACTATAAAACACAATGGAAAATAATTCAGTCCACCTTTCAATTGTTCATTTGACAATTGAAGGTCACGTACACAGTGACGCAGAGAAATATCCCTTACAGATGACTGTAAAACTGAAAAAATCTTAAAAAGAGAATCTCTATGCTTTCCTTAATAGATAATATCTCTGGTGTAATAACATCAGTGGTTCATCTAGTGCAGGACCTCTGCAGGACCCAGCTTCTCTTGATTTTTACACCTACTTACTTTTCTCAAGTCTTAATACCCCGTGCACAGGCTAACTCTAAAAATAACACCTGAGAAACATATCTGCAAGCAGCCTGAAAAGGTCTCTGCGCTGGACTGAAATGCTAGCAGGTACCAGCACGCACGTGGACCTCCTCCATTTCGGCTCCATAGATCCAGGAAAATGATTTATGAATCATAAAGATTTTGCCTTGAGTAAGACAAAGAAGACAAAGCCTGCGTGTATTCACAGGTCAAGAGATGACAGAAATGCAAATCAGGAACATTATGACGCATTATGACTCCAAAAGCACGAGATGGAGTCACGTACAACGAACATCCTCAACAACTTGACTGTTAGATGCTGATAAAATAAGATTTATGAACCATTACATTCAACTAATCACTATTTTAATGACTTGTGTGTGCGACAAATGCAAAAAGGCGGAACTTAAGCTTGGCATAAAAGTAAGAATGAGGTGAGGCACAAAAGAGGTGTGTGTGTGTGGGTGTGTGCTTGTGTTTGGCTGCGCAAAGGATGTTATTGAGCTGGAGGTATAAAATGGTAATAATAATAAGTAAAGCTGGTTGCTGTGACCGACCTACAGAACCTTTTGGCTTTGCTGATTTATTGCACTCACGGTGGCTCCTGATCGACCATTATATTCGGCCTCCATTTTCGCCAGCCTTTGGTTGGTGTCCTCCAGCAACTCCTGGATGTTGTCCGTGTGCTTTTTCTGCAGTTGAAATTTCTCTTGCTCCATCTCAGCAACGGCAGCATGCAGCTGGAGGGGCAGATATTAGCGGGACATCAGACGCATATCCCTAAGACACTTGCTCAAATTACAATCAATCAAAGCTGTTGCTTTGCTACATTTACCATCCCTGTGTTTTATTCATTTTTACCCAGTTGCTGTGAATTCATTCTTCTTCATAGATACAGTATGAAAACTGATTCTGATAGGGAGTTGGACTCATTTTTTCAAAGCGGAAAAAATTACAAGCAGGCTCAGCTCATCACAAGTTGAGATGAGTGGAAATTTCATGAGGATTTTACCCACCACCACCACCATGTCAGTTACCAGGGCTGCAAACATCATTTACCCTGGATACACAGCATTAATTCTTTAGCAATGTGAAAAAAAACACACCCACCAAGGCCCAGCATGAAAGAAAGTAGGATTTTTCTACCACTACAGAGAAGTCTGCCTCCTTGCAGCAAAGTCTGCCGCACTATTCCGTGCTATCAAACACTCTCCTTATGGCTCTGGGCTGCTTGCAGGGGGGGGTAGGTTGCATGCTCCTGAAGGCCTTCAACTTTTCTCCCTTACCTTCTTCTCCCACTCGTTTTTAAGGGAGTCGCTGCTCTGATCCAGCATGTTCTTCAATTCAGCAATCTGCCTTTCCTTGGTCTCGGAGATGACCTGGGATTCACGCAGTACGCTTTGAACTGCGAGCGAGAAAAACACACACAAAGAGGAGTCAGGCCGTGCCTCGAGGTGTGTACATAGACGGACACACACAGACAGACCCGCTCGTGCTCATTCATTCGCCATGTGTTGGCTCTAAATTGCAAGTGGTGCCTCCTTAGCCATGTTTATTTGCTCCGCATTAGATACTGAGAGAAGCACAAAGGAGAGTGAAGAGAAGCTGAGTGAGAGACAAACATGAAAGAGGAAAGTAAGCATGAAAAACACACACTGGACAGCACAGCTGGGCAGTGTCACAGTGCACGAGCAGATCTCTTGTGGAATTGTATCTGCGGGCTTTTTGCACTGAGTGTGCTGAGACACGAGCGTAAACATCCTTTCCGTAAACCCTGCAATCAGTTGACCTCTCACCTTTCCACTCCAGCTTACGGATGGTCTCCTCTGACTCTTTCTGCTTGGTCCGATGCGCGAGCTTCGTCTCGTCGATCTCGGCATTCTTTCTGTCCAAAATCTGGACGAGGGAGATAATTTTCTTCAAAACATGCAGCACAATCTTCACTGGAAACCGTCAACCTTCATTATTACTTTCTGTTGCGGCTGAGAGAACTGCGGGAAAAGTCATCTACAGTGCATTCGGTTGAACATATTTGATTTGTGGTTATAAATATGTGGAGTAAATCTTAATGAAGAATGGCAGCAATGAGAGATCAAAATATGAATAAATGAACCCCGGAAAAATACTATGAATGCATCATTTCAGCAAAACACAACCCCATAAACAGTAATGCAACAGGTGTGTGGTGTGATGCATTGAGGTACATGGGCAGTGGTCTCAAGGGTGTGGAGCATCCTGAGGTCTGCCTGATAATAGCATGGGTGTGTCAGCGTGGTACATTAGCCAATTCATTTAACGCCTTTCAATTATCTATTTTCATTCTTGCTTAGAAATCTCTTGGAGGCTCCAGGCTGAAAAACCCCAGCAAACTTTTCAAACTGCACTCTTGAGTTGCAAAAACACAAAAAGGTCAGCGAGCAAGCCATCACTCTCTCAAGTCGAGCAGGTTAATTATTGCACCTGTCAATCACACATCAGGGCACCGTGGCGACACTGTACTCTGTATATTTGAAGACTTGCACTGTAGGCATCGGTTCTGAAGTGAGTGAGCGAGCCAAAAAAGACAAAAAGATCACAAAAAATAAAAGCAGCGGCAGAAGAATGGTGGGGAACAACCCCCCAAAAAATAGGATCAGAACTCACAGCAGCGAGTTTCTTGTGACATTACATCCGTTTACCTTCACTGGTAGCTATCAGACAGTTTACATCTGTGGAAAGTTTATCATAACATTCCAACCAGCACTTTTTGCCAAAAAGTTTGGAAGAAAAAAATTCCAGATATACATTTTCTTCATTCCTATCCTCTCAAGGTAGTCTTAGGTCTTTTCTTTCCTCAACAGTTCTTGGATGTCCTCTGAATAAGATACAGTATATTCATTTACAGAATTATAGATAATAACAGTGTCCAAAAGAGAGAAAGAAAGTCCATAATTTCGCCTCTACTCTGATTCCAGGCTGAAATTTATTCCATTTTGTAACATTGAAAGCCAATGTTAAGCAGCAAAAAAATGGAGGGCTGTCTCTTGATTAAAAAATATCAACTACATAGTTCCAAGTAACACAGCCCTAACTGGGAAACATCAACCAGCTCGGACTGCTTACTGGAGCTTTCCAGCATTTTGCTTTGTGCACTTAGTTGCTTATCTTGTCATCCTTGTTGTGAATTAGATAGAGGAGATGAAAGAGGTCTGGCGGACTAAAGCAAAGTTCACCGAAAATTTAGGAATACCCAATTTTCCCATTTTAACACCACAGCGGGTGAGCCTCTCTTTTGGGCAAGCGCGGCTACGGTCAGATGAGGTCTGAGGGGTGCGCTAGAAGCTTGGAAATTACAGCTTTTAGGATGCCCATTTTTAGGCTTTTATGTGCCAGATATAATAAGGAGGAAGCCATGTTGTGTGGCCACAGCTTTATCACACACCAACGGCGAATAGCCTGAACAGGACAGGATGGTGCGATAAATACAGTGTCCAGGTAGTATCGCAATTGCAATCACAAGCTACTGTGCGTGTTACTGTAACTGATGCAAATGATCTGCACGCGAGGAAAGAGGACGTAAAGATGTGCCCATGAGTGCATACGCGGAGTGGGATATTAAATTATTTAGAGTTGCACTGTATTGATCCACAAACATTAACATAACAACACTCAGGCCTGTTCTCTGATTAGCCCCCTCTGCCTCATGCAAATAGGTTGGGGGGCAGGGGGGGTTAGTGACCAGTAGTCTATCAGCAGCCCATGCAATATTCAAAAGAAGGCCAATTAAGATGACAACTTCCTTGCCCACCTTCTGACTAACTCAGCATGGTGCAGAGCCCCGAAATCACTCCGCTTTGAAGCCACCAGGGTGGACGCCGGGTACAATTCTGAGGAAATTAAAACGGACGAACTTGCAATCTGTATGCAATTAAAGAGAGCGAGGGCGAGCGAGAGAGCTAGCTGTCACACTGTCTCTTGTCAAATTCAAAGGAGCAGTGGGCATCTTAAAGCGGGGAGAAAATTGGAGTGTTTTTCTGTTTTATTAAAAGCTTCTGTGCCAGCGAAGGAAAGTTATGCTTGGGGACGTGACAGATTCCAGGTGCTTGATCTGAAGCCCAACTGATAGGCAGCCGATGTGAAATAAACCACCGTTGCTGCCATTTCCACCAGCCGACAAAGCTTTGAAGAGCTGATTATTTGCAGGATGGGGCAATCAAAAGAGAAAAGGCTTGTTTCTTTTCTTTTCATTAGGCAGCAAGTGGAATCAAGAGTCGATGATGGGCACTTTGACGCGGGTTAACTATTGTTCATGCACCCCTTTAGCTACAGGGCTGCATGGCCAGCTGCACCTTGACAGAAACCAGCAATCAGTCCAAATTAAGTACTATTATCTTCAGTTATTTGTATGTGATGCTGACTGAGGGGATTCTTTGCCGATTTTTATTTACTATTAGTCTCAAGTCCTCACAACTGGCTGAAGCTGACTTAATATATGGACTGATAACTGCAGGGGTGGGCCAAGAGAGCAATTTGTTCAACTGTTATTTACTTCTCACACTTGTGAGCAATATGAATGGCTGCTTGATGAATAATCACAATGGCCGCTCTTACGCTCTGAACGTCTGCATCATGTCTCTGCTGCATCTTCAGTCTCTCCTCTTGGTGTTTCGCCTCCAGCAGTTTAATCTTCATCTCCATCTGGAATGAAGAGTAAAACCTAGTGTCATGTCTTGTGCGATCAAGAGACATCTGCAATGTTTTAATGTGTTTAAATATGTCTGTTGTAAAATACAGGAAACAAAACACCATCACTATACTGAATGGCACTAGGAAAAAACTGCAGAATGTGAAATTGGAAGAGTCAAAGATGCAAACAAAGTGCTTAGAACAATTTTGACTCTGAACTCCCAATAAAAATAAAAGCTGTATTTTGCAACTTGGAACTTCCAAAGACTCCCACACTGTCTTGTAGATGTGCTCCCTCATTGCTGCGCAAGAATACTGTACATAATGCACCGTGAGCACCGTATCCTTCCCCTCAACAAGATCGTTAAGCATTCGATCTCATTTTTCGCACATTTTTCCTGCTTTACTGCCATTTCTTGTGCAATTTGAGCGGACCACAGAGACCTGTCAAAGCAGGAAGAAATGGAAAAGTAAAAATGGGAAGACATAGAGAGAGACAGAGAGGGAAAAGCAGATGAGAGAGACAGACAGAAGCAAAATAGATGGCTGATTGAAGAGCAGAGGAGTAAGTGGAAACCTGATTCTGCTGCCGCCCCGAAAAAAAAATATGGGGGTGTCACTTTCTCATCTTCCCTTCAAATGCTCTTTGGAGAAAGTTTGTCAAACTAGATCAGGGGTGTTTGAAACTTGTTTATAAAGGCGTCAAGGAGGGAAGGAGGAGGAGGAGGAATGTCGTACACCTAAGGGTTCTGAAAAGCCTTCAATCAGCCTGACTATGTGGTGCGGCTTTTTTCCCCTCGTCTCTTCTTCAGAGTTGTAGCAAGCACTGTAAGATGCCATGTTTTTTGACACTTTCGTCTTAAAAGGATGTGGTGGGGGGGCTCGGAATAAAATGACAGAAATAGGAAGGGACTTTTTTTCCCCCCTCCCCTTCTCAAAACCGGCTCCGGGTCAGGGCCATTTTGGTGATGGGGGAGGATGTGTTCATGAATCATCTACTAACTGTTTTTGGTTCTACAAAGCAAGGTTGCCTTTGTGCATCTCCTTCTTCTTGCTTGAGACGTGCGATGTCCTTGAGTGTCTTTCATCCCGGTAAACACAGATGCGGAGGGATAGTCTATATGCAGCCGTGTGCTATCTTCTGAGCTGCAGGTAGGAGCCACTTCCACACTACAACAAGAGGTTAATTTGGTTTACAGTGCTCCGTTACTACAACTGGACAAAAACCTTGAGAAAATTGACTATCTGAGAAAAAAGGAAAAAAATGTTGCTGTGTAGAGTTTTGGAGAAACAAACAGGTAGTCAACATACAGAGTGCAGTCAAAAGTCAACGCTGCACTAATGATTAAAATGAACCAACCGCCAGGCTCTTCCTTTCTGGCTATTTTTATAAGATTGTAAAAATAAGGCAGCAGGGTCCTCAAGAATCACAGGCTGAGGGCTCCATCCCAGAGGAGCCAGAGATTAGAGAGATCACATCGTTATAGTGGGAGAGAGTAGAGACATCTGATCCATGAGAGCGTGTGTGACCATTAGCGCGTGCCCGCTGTGATGTGCAGATTCATCTGTGGTTATATGCAAACGGTTTAAAAATCCCTCAGGTCAGGCACTGCGTACGCTGCGTATTCTCACACATCTCTTCAAGTGAACTGGGTTGTTTTAATCTGTCAAGCACAATCTGCCACAACTGTGGCTGCTTAATTCTGGCCGCTGATTCGAGTGACTCAACAGCTACTGCTGCACCAGCAGCGTCTGGGGGAATAAATACCCGACCCAGTGAATGCTAGTGGGTTGCGACTGAGCTTTGTTTGAGTATTAGCAGGACTTTGCTTGGGGTGACTTTTGGGGGGGGGGAAATTCTGTTGCTGGGTCAAAGCGACAAAAACGTGCTCTTGAATTTGTCAACGTTATCAGTGCAGGCAGCTGAGCATGAGGATGGTCTCGGTGTGCAAAAGGAGACGCTCATCTAGATGGTGCAAGCGTCATAACATGTGGTACATATAAGACTTTAACCCTTTAACCCCCCTCGTTTAAGGCTTTGAGGATTTAAGGGAAATGATGTCACCGCGATTTCCGAGACCTAGACAACCGAGCAAACAGTACGACGGAAAGACGTCCATGGTTCAACACAGGGGTTACTTGTGACTTTTGAAAACGATATGGCCCAGGTGGGATTTGGTCACTGAGATCATCAACAAATGTGTGGGTGGTATAAGCCGAAGCTGTGTGGGGGTTCAGACTTCCCGAAATCCACCCAACTTTTCACGGACATGAGGACACGTAAATCACATCCATGTACCGCAAAAAATTAAAGAGGAGCAAATGATAAAACAAGGGTGACTTTTGACCCCACTCTCCCTCCGCAGGACAACACAATTTGGATCTTTCACATAATTCAGAAACTTCTCAGCACTATTGAAACGTGCTACTCTGCAACTTCCATCTGAAATGTATGATTACCTGCACATTTCATACTAGCATGATATACCAAGTGCATACACACACACAAAAATGTTCAAGCTGAACACTGTTTTTTCACTTCTCCAGCACTACAGTTAACAACCTTGCGTGTGTCACCATCCGCATCCTACTGCAGAGAAATTCTAGAGAATGTACTGTATGTGTCCACACCTACTGGCGTACTGAAGTGTGCGGCAAACAAACACCACCCTGCCTGTCTCTCATCAGTCCATCTCAGTGTGCGCCTTTGCCTTTACTCTACACTCCGCCCGCTGCTGCTGAAGTCGATCGAATTGACTGGAGCACTTTCCACAAGCTGACATGAAAAGCCACAGCTATTACAGTCGAGTCGTGCTCAGTTTTATATTTAACGACTCAAGTAAAGACGGATGGTGCTGCTGCTGCTGCTGGTGGTGATGGGGAGGAGAGGACGTTGATTTGGGAGAGGTGGAGAAGGGCACGCTGAACTTCAAAGCCTGCTCTCTGAAAAGGAATTTTCTGCCTAAATCCACACGAGGAAGAACTGTCGTCAGTGGGAGTGGCATTATTTTTGTCTCCTCAGAGGAGTGCCATATTAACAATGGAAAGTATGTCTGAGGACGTACACGCGTAGCTGTGTCTGATGCTGCCGAGTGCTTTGACCTCTGTGAATCACGCCTGTGACAACACAAATACTCTGTAGTATACTGGCTATTGAGAGAGTAAAAGAAACACACTGTATTGTTGTTCTATGCAGTGCGTCAGTGTCAGTGTCATGTTATGTAGGTGTGTGTCACATATTTGTGTCGCACACACACACACATTAGAGCAGTGGGGGAAATTCTGCAAACGTGATTTTGAACTCAGTAAGGCTCTCGAGCTTGTCATAATACCAATCGAGCAACTACAGAAACGTCGCGACAGGCAGATTGTCTCACAACATTCTAGCCAAGGGGTCGGCAACCAAAAATGTTGAAAGAGCCATATTGGACCAAAAAAGTTAAAAAAAAAACTGTCTGGAGCCGCAAAAAAATTTAAAAGCCTTATGTAAGCCTTATTGATAAATCACATATTTATTCTTAATATTCTTACAACATTGGAAAACGTGAAGAATCTTTTTGGCACATTTTTCCTCCCAGAAAAAACATATTAAAACAAAAAAATCACATTTTTCCCATTTTTATCCATTGTCACACATTTTCGAAAATGCTCAAGGGAGCCACTAGGGCGGCGCTAAAGAGCCGTATGCGGCTCCGGAGCCGCGGGTTGCCGACCCCTGTTCTAGCCAATCAGCGATGATGCATCTGTACTTCCCAGATACTCGCCGCTCATTGCTGCACTGGTGATAACGATGGCTACTTCAACTCTCAGTGTGCTCCATGTAGAGAAGATGGTAGCTGCCATCTAGGATGTGCATGCTTTTCAAAATACTGACATCTGATTGCTAGCACGACAATTATCTTAAAAAGAACAGGAGGAAGGTGAAGCCATACTGTGCGTACTCTACCTCATTACTCTGTGCAAGTTGGGGGAACTGATCATCGGTCGTGTTACTTGTCCTCCCGTGGCTCGACTTAAAAAACTAGAGACATGATGGGAGAGATTAGGTGGTGGCTAAGCTTCCTAAAATGTCTTCAAAAAAATGTAAACAGAAAGCGATCCCCTGATAACTTACCGGAGACAAGGGAATTGGCTTCTCTCGCAAGTACCTGGGGTTTTCAATCTGGAGGAGCAAAGAAAAACATTTCAGTCCTCTCTTGTTTATTCCCCTCTTGCCTCACAAGGCTTTCCTCCCCACAGGCGCATGACCTACACCCTCACTTAGTTATAAACAACACAGGGTGCACATCAAAAAGCCAGTGCAGTGGCTGCAGTCTGATCCCTCAAATTTTGCCTATTTTGAGACAGAAAAAAGGGCCTGGCTGCTTCAAGGCATGGTGTGTGGCCGGCCCAGTTTCCACTTTGCCCCTGGTTGCCGTCCCGACGCTTTCCTCTTGTCAACACCTGGCCCGCAGTATGCTAGCCCCAGTCCATTTGCCGTCAGACGGAGACAAATTTGTATACATCCGTCCAAACACTGAGACGCCACATTGTTTGAATATAATATGAAACACAAGAGAAGGACAAACCACCTGAAAGAGAAAGTCAGTCTCTGCTACTCCGCCGAGCTATATTGAGACAGCTCACAAAGTCCAGCACAGGCGCCCCAAAAAGCTGTATCTGGCTGTTGACTATCTGTAATTTGCCGTCCACTATCTGACAGTTGTTTATGACCCCATTACTATGCGGTGAGCCCGCGCTATCACAGGCCCTTTCTCTTATGCACCGGGGCTACCTGTGGGGGCTGCCAACTAGCAGCAGGATCACACACTTTCAGAGCCGTCGAGACGCCCCTGAAAAGGCTCTGTTGTCATCTCTTGAACACGGGGACTGGGGAGGAAAACAAGCGTACAAGGTGGGCGGAGGAAGAGGATGAGGAGGAAGATGAGAACAGGAGGAGGAGGAAGAGCAAGATGAAGACGCTGTAGGAACCATTTGGTTAAAAACTATGGTGGCAGCCCGCGTTGGATGAATCCAAATGAAAACTGAGATGAGCAGACCAGACACTGAAGAGCCAAACAGTTTAGGGCTGAAATCATTACGGCTTCTGTGCGGGAATAAAGTCCCCGTGTGGAGCTGCAGGGTGAGCCAATGACATTGAAATAGATGAAAGCGACTCTGCCTCCCTTTTAAGTCTGAGCAATGCAGGTAAAACCAGAGCAGCTGCCGGTTAACTGACAGTCACTCGACACGTCCTGTTACACTACAGTCATAATTACCGCATACTACACCAGATGAGCATGTAGACAAACACCGACAGTGACAGACAAACACGCATCACGCACACGATCGCACGTCATTGTGGAGCTGCGTGAATAGAGCGGAGACGACGGGCATGAATTGCATGTTTCAAAGCTCCAATTCCGTAACCGCCTAAAACCAATCCATACATTCACCCCATATTTACTGGGTGATGAATCGATCAATACCCGCCAAAAATAAGACGACGTTTGGAGAAGAATAAGACTTCTTTTTATACCCACTGACAGCCAGTCATCAGATTTGATTGAGCATGGCCCACAGGGCGAGGAGGACATTTAAATCAAATGCTGCGGTGCAACGCTGGCACTGAGCAGGACTAAACTTGGTGCACACATGCCTCTGAGCTGGTCTGTGTGTACGCAAGCTCTCTTTTCGGCATGCCCACACACACGCTCCTGCGAGGGTGAGAGTACACGGCCTTGCCGCTGGCACGGCATCCTATGTCATTGGACCCTGATGTGGATGGATGGATGGACGCCCTGCCACAGAAAGAGAGCAGCAACAACATTCCACATCACAGGGCCCGGTTCCGCAGCCAAACAAACACGGGTTGATTGATAGCTTCCTAGTCCTTCGCACAAACGTTGAGCAAGCAAGACACCCGCCCGGCCAGAGACAACATGGGCCAATGACGGAGGACTACAACTGAATGCTGCACAGGCGGCAAGCAGTATTTTCTGGCGTGTTCCACCAACAATGCTGGGGTCACTCGAGTCATACAGACAACAAGACAAAAGGTCAAATCAATGGCACAGACTCAGTGAGATCATGAGGGCTGACAAAAACATGGTGTACATACATTACATCAGATATGTTCCCGTGACGGTGCTTTAGTTCTGACGGAACTGACCACGTCGAAGCTGCGCTCTCTTTAGAGGCTCTATAAACTTGAGTGGGTCTGTGGGGAGTTTGAGTTTGTGTGTTCATGAGAGAGATGTGCAACAACATCTGTCGATTTGGAAAATGCAAGGCTGGCGGAAAGGTGCCAAGCACATCAACTCAGAGCAGAGTATGGTTTCATGTGAGGCTATAGGATACCTTAGATTACCCCGGGATGGAATGAGGGAAAGATTGAAAAACATCAAAACAACGAGAGATAGACACACACACAAGCGAGAGAGCAAGTCAGAGTAAGCCGGAAAGAGCAAATGGACACAGACAGATGAGACAAAGGAAGAAAAGAACTTATCACCTCACATGACACATTTCTCACACATTGAATTCACAAAATAAGTAAAAGCAGAGACTCGACGTGCCATCAAACAAGAAGAAAAAGTAATAACGCCGCAGCTTTGTGCAAAGGCGATGCAAAATTAATGTGGGAAAGTGAGAATGGAAGAATGGAAGACAGGCAACTCATGCCCAGGATGAGCCTGAGAAGATAGTTCTCACACTCTGTTATCACATCTCACCTTATTTTACTGTCAAACCCTTTAAATATGAAGTTAATGTTTCATGGACAAGGTTTTGGTCAGACGATGTCCTTCCAATTTACAATAAACACAAATTTCTGTCTGTTAAACCACTTTAGGAGCTAACGTTGTACGTTTCTGACATACTTTTTTGATTTTGCTTCAACATTTTACCTGCAAGCTCACACATTTAAGGGCACCTACTGTTACAATACAGCAGAATTTTTGTTGCAATGTGTTGACAACTGGAGGTAAACAAGCTGCTCCCGGCATGCCCGCGGACTAACCCCCAGGTTCCAGCTGTTGAGACGAGCCTCCAGGTCACTGTCATCGTGAGACGTCTCCTCCTTCATGCCCTCATCCACCTGAAGACAAAACGCAAACAAATTTTTTTGTCAATACACACCACAAAAACACAATTTAAAAAGCAACTGATGGGGAGGGACAAAGGGCCACGAGTGATTTATTTGGCAGAATGTTTGTATTTTGACTGACAGATTTGCCTGAGGAGCAGGGCAGGAGACACCGACGGGAGTTTAAACTTTGAAAACGAATAATTCCTCACTTGGAAACAGCTTAATAGGTCCCGTAAGAGTTTACAGGCACATATCCACATGCATGCTACTCATTTTGAGCATTTGAGCTACACTCGTGCCCTTATTATCACCGTTTCTCCACCCTTCACTCTCCTACCTCTCTCGCATACCCCACTCCAGATGTTTGGCCGTTGAGCATCATTTCTGTGAAGCTGTAAATTCCACGGGGGGGAGCATGTGCTGCTACACTGCACATCATCCTTGCAGTCCTGCGACCTTTTGTTAAAACAGGCGCTTCGATTTAGTTTCTACGGTGCCACATTTTCCTACTTGTTGACTAAGGATCACTTCACTCAACTTGAGCCCGAACAACAACACTGGAATACGGCAAATATCGTGGAAAGCAGCCAACGCAAGAAAGGGGAGAAGGTGTTTAGTCTGATTAGGATCTGCAAGGGTGCGGAGGAATCCATGAATGGGATATCGTCGGATTAGATCCGCTCTCTGATTTAAAAAGTATTCCAGTCTGTTCGCCTCAACCAGGTACAAATGGCGTAAAAGTTTAAAAGGAATGCTGTGTATGCAGGTCATTGGCTCTTCATGTCAGAGAATTATGCTTTGAGATGCGAGACCAACAGTCAAATGAGTTCAAGGGTTTTTGGTGTGGTGCCATTGCGACATGTTGCAGATGCCTATGAATGCAATCTGATGTCAATAGAGGCGTGAGCGGCTTGACAAAGCAAAATTAGAAGTGGTTCAGCATCTGGTATCTGGTCTGAGGCCATGAAATCCTTTAAAATATGACCTCATGAGCGGCATTAGAGAGGGGTTTCTGTTCCACTGTGAGCTTACAGATCACGCTCGCGACCTGGTTCACTTCAACTCTGAAACATATTGTGATGTTATTAACCATATGCCGGACTCTACGTGATTTTTATCACTGGCTTTTATTGCCTCAGTTCCATATGGAATTAATTCAGTGGAAGGGAATTTCCTCCAACGTCAATACAGGAATCTCTGATAATTTCCAAAGACATTCCATCATGGAGAGCGATAAATTTCCACACATGTCTCGCGTTAAATGTGCCACATTGATGCGAATATCTGTGATTCCCCCTCCTGTGTGACCGTTTGGAGGGTGACTGGGGACTGACCATTTTTGTTTCTTGCGCAAACGGGGACCTCCGTGGACTGGCCGCTTTGCGAGGGATCCTATCCTCATACAGCCTTCCCCTGCGAGGCGAGAGAAAGTGACGGAGAGAGCGAAGAGGACAGAGGGAGAGGGAGAGAGAGAGAGAAAGACACGGTCTGTGGTCTGCAATTCATCATCATCGACAATTAGCCTGCATGCCATGCATTCGTGCGCCGCCATGGGGGAAACACGTAAGTGCTTTGCGTAATCCATGTCATATTCATGTGCCTCAAACGTTGCTGCTTCATTATGTTGACACGGAGCCAAGCATCTGCGCTGGTATATACACACACTCACAGATGGTTTAATGGGCTAATTGTGACTGCTGAAGATATGAGAGGAGCTGAGGTGATGTATGTCGGCCCACAGCGAATGGGAAAGCATGCCGTTTGATAACAACATGAAAAACCCGTCCAGAGGGCACCCTGAAGTTCTCCCACTACCACCCATGGGTGCAGCTCTTCCCTGTACTTCGCCCCCCAACATTCCCCCTGCTCATAATTTGGAGTCTCTATTGTTACAGGCAGTTCTAATACACCGCCTGTAACAACAGAGATGGCGGTGTGATCAAATGGAATAAAAAGCGTGATTGCCGTGGGGTTTCTGGAATGTGTGCCAAAAATAGAGGAAGAATTATGAGTGTGCAGCTTTACAATTTGTTGTATTTACCTCAAATAAACCCAGCAGAGGGAACAGAGGGAAAACTAATACAAGAATATCCTCTGTTGATTAAAAAAAATATCTGTGTGGTAGCCTACTCCGTGGTAACCTCGCAATGATTTGTAAGGGATACACGGCTGCATCAACATCTGCTGTGTTTACAGAGCATCTCTGGTTTGGAGGAGTCACCAGAATGTTCATGTGCTCCTGGATTTCCTCATCAGTTGCATTTGATCTCACATTACCCTCCTGACGACGAATATCATGACATGTCGAACACTGCATGACCTCATGCGGGTGGCGACACGCGGTGGCTTGTCACCCATAATTTCACTTGGCAGAACCATCATTTCAACAGAATCCACTACAGTCACCGGCAAATAATGACGTTGATTCAGAGGAAGAGCAAGTGTGAATATTTAAAGTCTGAAACAGCAGAATTATTGAATAGCTGCGACTTACAGATCCTCAACCACAGGAAATGTTTCAGAAGTAGCACGAGCAAACAGTGGCAGTGTGTGACTGACCTATGCATAGTTAATACTGCCGAATAATCAATTCTATTGAATCAGTACTGCTCTTTCACACAAGCAGTTATTAATACAAATGAGTGCGAAAATATATTTGTTGGAATCAAAATACTATCCAAAGTGTGCGCGCCTCCACTGCCTTGACATCTTTTTCTCAAACATCTGCATGCACACAAACACACACAAGGGCAGACCTGGTGAAGCCTAGATGAGGATGGAGGGTGGTGGTGGTGGTGGGGGGGGGGCAGA
>OMPJ01008635.1:0-38117 GCA_900312935.1 Carapus acus | reverse complement strand
TGTATTCATAAACACACTTGCATTGCCTGTAGGCTAAAGGGTGCAGGGTGTGTCTTTACCGACACAAACCTCCTCAGATGTACAAGAGTGTATGACATTTCCTCAATACTGTAATCGCTTCTCAGAATCAGACATAATGTCATAAGAGGAGGAAAGCATTATCTTTGACTCCTACTGAAGAATAGGAGGAAATCGTTCAAAATAAAGAAGTTAAAAGTGCCTCGGATGGCACATGCAACACATACTCAATTGAAATTTCATACATACGTTTAACAACTCTGAGGTAAATACACCATAACATTCACT
Organism: Carapus acus; assembly: GCA_900312935.1. Classification (NCBI taxonomy): domain Eukaryota; kingdom Metazoa; phylum Chordata; class Actinopteri; order Ophidiiformes; family Carapidae; genus Carapus; species Carapus acus. The sequence goes on along the minus strand of OMPJ01008635.1, from coordinate 37,811 downwards.
AACAACATGTGTGACAAACCTACTCCACAGAAATCAGAGGATAGTGCGCTTTCGAATGAAAACGCAGAGCATTTGTTTTAATGCGGAAAAAAAGCAATTTGACGTCTCACCTCGGGGGCGCAGATGTTAAACGCCTCTGCTATTTTGGCGTACAGCTCCTTGACGTTGCTGAATCCCTCGATACGGCCGGTCGGGCTGCCGTGCGCCAGCTGCGTGTGGAACACCAGCTTGGGCCGCAGGTTGGCAGGTGGAGGCGGGAGCCCGGCGCCGTTCACCGCAGACTTACACTGGCTGCCCGCACCTGCGAGCCCGCCGCTCGCCTCCTCGTTCGCGACCAAACATTCTTTAGTCGACTTTTTCTTCTTCCATGGACCCAACGGCATCGTGCTTGGTTTGTTTTTCAACGCGTGAGAAAGTCTTTTAGCAACGCATTGAAGTAGCTAACCTGTTGCCGCTCCGCCGTGGTCCCGCGCTCCCGTGTATTCCTCCGTCCTTCCCTCCTGCCTTCCTTCCTCGCTTCCTTCCCTCGTTTTTTTCTTTCTTCCGTGACTCTTTCTAACCTGAGCGCTTGCCGAGGTTTCGACGTTGTTCCTCTCGAACAGGGACCCTGCCCTTGTTTGCAAATGATTGGTGTGAATATTCAACAGGTAGGGGGTGGATACGGGGTAAAGTCTGGCATAACCCACTGGCCGCTCCTCGGCTAACAATAGCCGCTGTGTCTTCTCCCCCCCTGCGTGCTGTACACGCAGGCGCAGTGGCGTCGCCTCGGAAGGCTCCGGTCCGGGCTCACCTGTGCGAGGCCACCCGGGGACGCGTCTCCTAAAACAATTACGCTTTCCCTCACGAATACACAACCAATCTACGTGCAGTAGGGATTCGGAGATCGTAAGTCGATTTACATAAAGAACAAGGTGTGGCAAAGATACCCAGGTGCTAAGCTACATCTTATTTTTGCGAGGATGTCTCTCCTCACTAAGGAACTGACCATTAGTGATTAACCCAGGGACACTGTGAATAATTTTTCAATCATTAGTAAATTGCACATAATTGAGATGTTCGACTTTGTCATTGCCATAGGTTACTCATGAATGTTGCACAAGCATATTTGAAAATGGATGGAGTTCAACCAAATCCCGTACACAACAGATTTTTGAATACACATTCAAATCCCTCCTCCTGAACACAGGCTGTCCATGTCTCAGCAATACAGATGAACCCAAATGTAATAATGTAGGTAGTTGCAACATAAGGGTGTAGAAAAAGATGAGAGTTAACCCTGATTTAGAAAAAGACTTTTCAGTTACTTTGCTTTACTAATGACAACTAAGCACTTACTTGGTACTTCCATGTATGCATTCTACTATCATCTCATTCAAAGTGAAGATCTTAGGGTTGATGAACGTGGCAGTATGTTGCACGACCAAACAGGAGTTTTCGTGCTGTAACGCTTCATAATTGTCTGACGCATTGCAAACACAGGCAGCATGTGAGCAAGTGTGAAAGGATGACTGGCTGGGATGAGTGGGCAATCATTGTAAGAGCAGTCAGGTCGGACTGCAGTTATCGAGTCGCACATCATTTCTCTAGTCTCAATTCAATGCCTTCATGGGCAGTTATATTAGGTGCAGACAATTTACCGTAAGTACTATTGAAGTGACATTGAGGTTGGTGAGCAAATAATTCAAGAGCAGAGATGAAGGTTCACATCATAACACTGGTCCAATGTTATGTGATATTCTGAGACTGCCAATCATACAGTATAAGTCTTGGACATGATTTTTTTTCAAGCAAAAATTGGTATATCTAAATTTGAAATTGGAGCCCTCTTTGGCACTGCAGGGAGACAAATGTATAGCATCCCTCCACTGACCCTGTTACTCTGAGAAATTGGCAGAGTCATGCCTGTACTGTTTGGATGCAGGTATTGTCTGCATTGAATTTTTTAAAAAGTCCCTCACATCCCTAAATTACGTCAATGGACACCTAAATTATGAGCCACGTGGGCTTAATTATAGCATATTGATTATATCTTCACCTTTCCCCAAACACAGGCATTGTACTTGGGCAGATTGCAAAAATAGATGGTGATAGCAGTGGGCAGATAGACACAGGCAGCCCTTCATGTGTCCAGTTTTTGTGCTATTTGGCACTAGTTTTAAATGTCAAACCTCCTGCAGTGAACCTGAGTAATAACGTGCAATTACTGGCAGTCAACCCTCTAGATCTTGGACTTGCCCGTAGGGCTACCCTCGCTCATGATGAGTGAGGTGGCGTCCCCTGGTGGGCACACGTAAGGGCCTGAGTGTTGGCAGCTGGTATGCAGCTGCTTACTACATTATGTACTACTAGAAAACTTAAACATTTGATTCAGTCAGTGTGTTTTAATATAGATATTTTTGCACAGATGCACTGATATACTTTCGAACAACGACAAATAATTCACATTTCATTATCAAAATATAGAGGAACTGTTGACGAACTATGTATCAAACCCATTTAGTTGAGTTACAGGATTTCCCTAAGTAACTATTCAAGGTCTGAAATACTCTGTGTAGAATTAGCAGCTTCAGCATGATTTGTTTTGATACTAGTTAATCTCACATAAAGAATCTTTGACTGAAGTATATCTTAAAAGTAAACTTGTATGCGAAATATTCCTCACATTTCACATAGAATTTCTTCATGTTGACTCGTGGAGATGCACAAATGATGACCTAGCTGAGTTGTTCAAATGGAAAACTCAAGCAAAAACATTCATTTTTGGGCTGTGGAATGAAGTTTATGTCTTTAGTATATTCATCAAAAAGCCTGTTGAGGGAAGGAAACTGCACTTTGCGTTTGACAGTGTTTCTCCCAATTGGCATTGTTTGGCAACTTTGTCACGGTAAAATTCAACACAAACAAAATAAAAACTTGATGTAAATGTGACGCATGTACTTCCAGATTGCAACAATCCCAACAGAATGGTACAAGCACTTATGCAAATTTGGTAGCATGCACAGCATTTATAAAAACACCAAAGACATAAAAAATAGAAATTGCACATTTCGTCAGAGGGGGTCCATGTGTAAAATGGGGTACTGTGTGTGCGTGTGTGTGTGTGTGTGTGTGTGCGCACACGCGCGTACGTGTGTGGGCATGTGTATGTATGTACAGTTTGTATTTGTGTGACTGCTGATGACAGAATGCATGTGGGTAGACATCACCCTTTGCTCTGTTTCTGTCTCTTCCGCTCAAGCAGGTAAATGCCGTTTCAGGACATCCTTGGCATTTCCGGGCAAAGTTTCCGGAAAGTTCACATCAAATTCCACCACTAGGTCCCCTCTCTGCTCTGGGTTCTTGGGGAGGGGGAGACCCTGTCCGGCAACTGTCTTTCTCATGCCAGGCTTGATGACGTCAGTGATCTTCATGTTGCACGTCTTCCCATCTATTGTAGACACGGTTACCGAGCATCCGCACAAGGACTGCAAAAACATGAAAAAAGGCATTATTACTGAACATAGAGCACAGCAAAGCTCTGCTGCAATTTTCCTGCTGGCATCAATCCATTCCCTGACTACATCAATGATCAGTCTACTGTTTCATCGAGACATCTCTGCTGCTATCTGAGAGGAGACATTGTCAAAGTACATTTACGCTGGTTTGAAATGGATGCTTACGGTTGTCAATGACATCAAAACTTTGCTGCCCACAATCTTATAATGGGTACTGACATACCACTACAAAGTTTTTCACAAGTATAAAAGCTGACTAAATGAAACATCGAAGGGACCATAGTTGTTCTATAATGAGGGAAAATAACTGGACTGCACTCCGGCGCCCACATAGCATTAATGATGTTCAGCCAGCGCTGGAGACTATTTTCACTAATAGCTATTCTTTATTGTCTCTTCATTGTTCAGTCCAAAAACTACCATAGCAAAGCAAGTATGGACAAATACTCTTTGAATCAAAGGCTGTTTGATACAAACAGCGACATAAGCTTGCAAAAGTAACAAAGAACAAAGTACAGCATAGTTACATTTCATCAAGGAATAGATAAAAAAATCACACTTAAAAGTTGATGATTGTTTCAGCATTAAAGGAGCACAAAGTTAACTTGCTCCAATCATGGCTATGATCTTTGAATCCATTTACTTTGTAACATTCTGTGGTGACTCAAATCACTAATTCATTATGTGATTTGTAAGCATGAATCACGGCAGCAGCTCCTGACAATGAATCTGAAATGAGCTATTCAAAATCTGGGCATTGAGGCCTGAGCACTGAGCAGAGACAGTGACAGAACCATATTGGTACATCTTGCACTGGGAGCTCGTGGGCGGCCGCTGCCTCCCCGGCCCTCAAGTACAGAGTCTATTTCTTAATGTTGATAATGGATTGCGTAAGAGCACAGGAGAAGTGTCAAATATTCCAGTAGTAAGTACTTTTAACAGCTTTGGAGGGGCCATTCCAACATTGCCAATTTATCACCGATAGGCAAGAGCATTGAGCAGTGGCAGCTGAATGTCACCACGCACTGAATCTATCCAGCGAATGACTAAGCCAGTGAGGAGACACTATTTATACTGCGATACACAGATGCTCGGCCACAGCGGGTGCCAAAGCGGAATAAGACCTTACCTGTCGTAGGCTCACACGCACAGGATATATAATATTAGAGCCATCTCGCCTGAAGTGTGGATGTGGCTTGTCCTTGATGACGAAAACAATATCTGCGGGGATTGTGTTGGGTGACTCGTCACCTTCCCGTGGAAATGTGATTTTGGTTCCCTCTTTCCAGCCCCGCTTGATCTCAATATTGAGAATTTTATCCTCCGTGCGCATGGTCCTGCCATCTGGGTTAAGCCTTTTCCGAGAGATTTTCATCCTTTTGGTGCAGCCGTGGAAGACCTCCTCCAGGGAGACCCTCAGTTCATGAACGATGGCAGGGTCCTGCTTCCGTCGCTGCTGACCTCCCATGCCGACGTGCCTGTCGCGGGGAAAACCGTTCAGGTTGAAGCTGGTGAAGGAGCCGAAGGGGTCGTTTCCGTCCACCTCCATGTCTTCCATGTCATCTCGTCCATTGGCCTTTCGCCCAAAGAAAATATCAAAGGGGTTTGCACCCCCAAAGAATGTGGCAAACGTGGCATGGGGGTCACCATGAAAGGTATAGGTGAAGGTGTTGCCTGGTCCATCAGCTGAGGGCCCACTGCCCCCTTTGAGACCTGGCAGAGAGAAAGAAAACATTGAGCAGTGGACTACACCTCTGTTAGGATGGATCCTTTAGGACAAAACAACAAAATAGCGAAACACACTTCAGCCAATCAGCCAATCTAAGATGTGGATGGCTAGATCTCAAATGTTAAAAATTTCATTTACCTATATGAAATGCATTGCCTGTTTAAATTCATAGGCCTTTCTTTTCTTTTTTCATATTTTGCAATGGGTGGCTGAGAAAATGTCTGCTTTGTCAACGTTTGGACCTGGGTGTTGTCTACACCCAGACAGCACGAACTGCTTAATGGATTGCTTAAACCACCTAGCTGTGAGCAAAGCAAACAAAATGCCAACATATGATCGAATGGCTCAGCCCTAACACACTTGAAGTAAGGAACGATCTGTGGCCGAGAGATTCTCTAATTGCAGTCCGGGCAGGTTTGCGGCACACAGTTTGACCTGAATGGCAGCCAAGTGATTATTTCTGTTCATCGTAGAGCCTAAAACGCACATATGACCATCATATGATGGTTCATAAAATTCCCATGGAGATAAAATTCGGAGTACTCTACCTTCCTCTCCATACTGATCATATATCTCCCTTTTCTTCGGATCACTGAGGACTTCATAAGCCTCCGCTATCTCCTTAAATTTCTCCTCGGCGGCTGAGGACTTGTTTTTATCCGGATGCCATTTAAGGGCTTGTTTTCTGTAGGCTTTCTTAATATCATCCTCCGTGGCTCCTTTGGCGATACCGAGGATTTTGTAATAATCTTTCCCCATTTTTTCCTCCGCGATTCCCTCGATGGGTGGATGTGAGGATCCCGGTGAGGAGAGCAGGCAGACGGGCGGCTGTCAGACGGAGACTGACTGAGCTTCAGCGGAGACTGATACGGCGGAGGATGAGGAGCATTTAGAGGCGGTTAGTCAACACTGTGGCCCTCCTGATATTTATTCGGGACCAAATGAGCCTCTTTAAATAGCCTCACTGCCTCCCCGCATCCACAGTTGCAGCGACAAGCTGGCAGAAAGAAACACCTGCTTCCGCCACGAATCATTCTCAGGGAATAATTCCTCTCAAGAGCAGCCCGCAGTAATTTCGGCATACTAGGAAACTGCATATGGAGATGAAATACAATGGATTTGTGTTATCCAAATGTATGTTGCACTCAATAGAAAAAAAATCCTTTATAAATGCATACATCTTGACGGTATCACTCTCGAACTGCGTCTCTGATGTGATGTTTTATGCAGAAATATCAACGCTGTATATGGTCGGACGACATTTTTCCTCTAAAATGTTTAACTCATTTATTTCAATGTAGAACCACGCATTATGTCTCAATAGATGTCTGATGTATCTCTCTGTAATTGGGTTTCCTTTGTGCTTACTGTTCGCATCCAGCCATGAATGACAAAACTTTTCATAGATTAAGAGTAAAATGGGGAATGTTCATAATCTATCACGTCGCTTAATTTTTTTTTTCCCGCATAAAAATTGAAAATTTTCACCAAAGTCTTTTCAACGCAATGAAGGCCGACTCGGTAGTTTTCTTGCTCTTCTGTATTGCTCTTCTGTATTCGGGGAACATTTGAGACAGCACCTATTGTTATTTTAACCTCTATCTATGGGGGATTTTGTAGCTAAATCTAATTTACTTTCTTTTAAATTCTATATTTTATTTTGAAGGTCGTCACAACTTTATCCGGTTGCTCTGTGTGTGAACTTCCTGTCTTGACGCAGTGCTGGGTTAGAATGCAGCGGCACTTTCTAGAGATAAATGCAGAACACGTCATTTTCCATAATGGGGTCTTGACGGGTGACCAAGGCCAAAAAAAATGTATATACTGAAGTTTGTTATGCTGTTGCGAAGTAAGAAACATGACGTCACATCACTATATTGAGGATGGGAGACCAATGGTAAAAATAAACGAATCAGTGTTTGCGATGCCTATAGCAACGCTGGAGGAATGTTAGTACACCCGCAACGGTAGAAGGTTAACTCAGTAAATAGATATGATATAAATGTCATAGCCTGTGGGATTGGCACTACAATCATTGTTTCGATAATGGAGTCAGACTACATAAATGCGAGTTTAAGGTTATCTGTCTAAGGTGTATTTATCTCCATATTAACGTCTTTGAAATGTAGCTAGGTTAGAGTTCGGGTTACAGGATAGTTAAGGCGCAGTGTTGTGAGTAGCAACAGCGACACCCTCCGTTATGCAGAAGAACAACCGGCATTGTATACAGGATAAACAGTACCCGTGCTATGGCCCTGGCTGTGGTCATGAGTCAGCGTCAGTGCAGGGCTGCAGGTTGATGGTCTCTCACTCTCTCAGTCTCTCTGTCTATCTTTCTCTCTCTCAGACACACGCGCTCATTGCAACGCCATTTTTTCTGCCTAATTTTGCTCTGAATAGAGTGGACTACAGAGCACAGTTTGGTTTATTTTATCTAGAAACAGATGGATCAGTTCAAAGGTTTATTTGTCAAACTGGACCAAAACAATGATGGCTTCATATCTGTTTCAGAGCTTCAAGATGAAATGAAAAAATATGGGATCCACTCTGTGAATGACAAGATCCAGGTAATTATCCAATCTGTTGTGCGTGATGTGGTGCAGTATTCATAAAAAGGCTGGCTAGCTATCTTGGCATCTCTCCTGAGCTGTTTTTTTCTCTCCTCTGGTTAGACCATAATTGATAATTTTGACCGAGACAAAGATGGCCGTCTGGACTATCAGGAATTTCTCCTGTACATGATGGACAGAGAGAAGAAATGGAAAATTAACTTCAGTGACCTTGACAAGAACAAGTGCGGTGGGTGGCCAAACTCTCTAAGGGAAAATCAATTCTCCACAATGGTTCTTTTGTGCCATAAATGCACTCCAGAAATAGTGTCGCAGCTAATTAATGTAAAAAGTGCAGCACAGCAATACAAGGTGCAGCTATCAGATGTGTGGGTAGTATGTGCTTGACATTCCAGAACCAAGCATTCACTGGCTATGCTATCATGTGTCTTGTAACATAAGGGGGGTTGAAAAATTATTTGAAATTAAGTCCCAGTATTGCTTTGTAATTTTGTGAATTTCTTCTCTGATCAGGAGTGATTGACCAAGAGGACATCATATGTTTGTTTAAGGAGTTAGGAGTGATCATTTCAAAGTCGAGTGCAAAAACAATAATACAAATGTAAGATCCCTTTGTGCCTTCATGGGTGAATTATTGCATTTGAACAAACTTTTGGAATGTAAAATGATGTAATCATACATCCGAGATCCATCTGATGTAGCTAAATGATAAACACTGACAAATTGATGACTATTACATGGCACAGCTGTCAGATTTTAGGATATTTTACCACTTAACCATTAGTCTGCCTCTGAATTTTTCACTTAAGTATTGCTTTTAATCTTTAGTTGTTTAAGGATAAAAAAGACCCATTGTCCCAAATGTCACTAGTAAATGGCAGCCAAGAGATCACTGAACTGCCTAATTGTCATTAACGAACGTAGCCCTTAGACTATTGAATTGTTGAAGACTGTATGTCGTAACACTTCAACACAGGTGTGTGTTGTGTTGCTGTTTGTCTCTTGTAGGATGGACAGGGACAGCTCCATGACAGTAGACTGGGATGAATTTCTGCACCATGTCATCCTAAACCCAGTGGACAACATTGGAGAACTTGTGTCCTCATGGAAACACAGTCTGGTAAGAGCAACTGACCTCACCGCTCTCACGAAAAGCTTGTTGTGGTTATTGTTAGGTGTAATTAAGAGCCACGAGTGAGCATCATTGTGTCCCTGTGACCCAAATGATAAAACAATCAATGCATTACAACATTTCATAGACTGATTCACGGGATTTCAATCAGTATGGAAACACAAGCTTCTTTAGAGCATCACATGTCATTACAAAAACTCTCTGTTATGGCTGTAGGTTTTCGATGTTGGGGAAAGCCGCGCTATGCCCCTTGAGTTCCCCGAAGGGACCTCTGGATTTGATGCGTGGAGGACGTTTGTTCTGTCAGCAGGACTGGCTGATGTTGTGTCCAGGAGTGTGACTGCACCCATCGACAGACTCAAAACCCGGCTTCAGGTGGGAGACACCTATTTGAGTGTCATAAAAATAACAATACATGGCTGAATTAGGTAGGTAGGTAGGTAGGCATCACATGGGGAAGGTTTCATTGTTGCGAGAATCTCATAGAGTGCATTTCAGATGTGATATTCTACAGATAGATTAGTGCATACAAATTTGGATTACTTTCCAGTAAAGACATGCATTTGTCTTTCAGGTCTTTGTTTCTGATGAGTGGTGATGGTTAGGCAGTTGCATTCTGATTTGCATAAACACAAAAATGCCAGCAGCACAGTCAGCCTGATGAAAGCTTGTTATCTGCTGGCCAGTCATTCGTGCCATCTGTGGCACCCATTGTTATCAGAGGGAGATAAGATTTTATTTCCATTTTAATGCTTTGGTCTGACACCATCCCTAGCATATATTTAAATGGGGAACTGAACCTGTACAGTAAGTCTTTGCAGTAATTAAGATGATATCTCAGGGTCACTCACTATCCCCCTTGTTTAGGCGAAAAAGTGCTTGCTCATTCTAGAAACTGAGGAAAGTATATTCCTGTCAATTTTGAAAAAAGGAAAACATTCCCAAATAGGCCCTCACAGTGCCCTTTTACAATGACAGCCTGTATTTACTGTGAAACTTTGAGTCAGTCTTCATGTACTCAACATTGCAAGTAAATCAGGTGAAACTGGATTTCTGTGTGTCAGTAGGTCCTGGGATCCAAAGCCTTCTCCCTAAGTTTTCAAGAATTGAGGTCAGGTGGTATCCGGGCCATGTGGCACGGTAACGCTGTCAACGTTCTGAAGGGAACGCCGCAGTCAACGCTACAGTGTCTTATCTATGCCCAGGTTAGATGTGGCACATGATTACCCAAATTCAGTCAGAGCTACTGCACAAAACGAATGCTTCAGTAAATGCAAAAGGAGTCTGCAATGGTTCTTCTGTCACTTTTCACCCACTGTCCAGATGAAGATGTACACGCAGAATAAGACTAAGGAGAGTCTGTCCGTGCAGCAGCGGTTTACCCTGGGTTGTATATCTGGTGCTGTTGCTCATGCTGCCTTCTACCCTTTAGAGGTATCGCAGAACTGTTGCAGGTCTGAGTGCTTTATGTTTTTGTCCTGTCACACAGCTCACAACAGCTGGATATTATTAGAGTTATTCAGTAACCTGATAATGACATTATTACAGTTCTGTGACTCCTTTGTTGGTTAATAATGTCGGCACTTAAATGCTTGTCAACTCTGATTTATGAAGAACTGAACCACATACAAGGAATCATTTTCTATATTTTTTAGATTTATTTCTATTTGTGTTATATCTAACTATATTTCTTTATTCATTACACAGAACGCTCTTTTTTGTATGACCTCCTCTCTCTCAGGTGTTGAAGGTGAGGTTGAATCTGCTGCAAGCTGCCACCTATCATGGTGTCTTGGATTGTGCCAGGTCTATTTACAGAAATGAGTCGTGGACCTCCTTTTACAGAGGCTTTAGGCCCAGCATTCTCTGTATGATACCATACGCAGGGGTGGAATGTGCTGTTCATCAGGTGAGAAACGCCACAAGCTCAGGCTTAATACTTCAAGTATTTGATGCGATCTCTTGCAAGTGGAATTTGCTGTACGATTAATGATACCATGACAGTGTGTTCAGTCTATTTTTTTCTGCAAGTCAATGAGTAAAATCTTAACACAGATCTAGTTGCTTGATCGTAAACATTATGAGAATGTGGCAGAGTTTAAATTTGAGTGTACTGATTCCATATCAGACTAACTAACACTAACAACTTTTTCTTACAGTCAATAATGAACTGGGCAAAGAATGATCCAGCTTACAACAGTGACAGCAAACTCTTTTTCTTCAGTTTTGTGGCCTTCGCTTCGGGACAAATCAGCAGTTATCCACTGGCAGTGATCCGCACACAGCAGCAAGCACAAGGTACAGGTGCAAAATTAAATTTAGGATTTCCTGCGGCAACATTTGCATCCCCTTTGTACTCATTCCCGGTTCTCTTGTTTTCCAGCTTTCTGCACCAACTCACGTCACACCTCAGGTGTACTTCTAGGTCTCAGAAGGATATATGAAAGAGGTGGCATCCAAGGCTATTATAGTGGCATGGGGGCCAGCTTTGTGAGGGCTGTTCCCTGTGCTTTGATCAACTACACCCTAACGAAACAATTTGAGATGTTATTTTCATCGATATAGTGTCAATTTCCTCTTTTAAATCTTGATGAATGCTGCCTGCGGTATGATGGGGGAATGAGAAATGTCATGTGTGAAACACATGAACTCAAAAAGCAATAATATGTGTTCTGAATGTGGTCAATATCTAGAGTGACACAAGGATCATGTCATGTGGTTTGACTTAAGCATGGAGTTACAGCTGGAGTTACTGACTGTGTTAAGCTTCATTGTGTTATTTAAAAATGTGAATATCCAATGGTTTGGATAGGTAAGCGACATTCACCATTCATTTGTGTGTTGTGCGTGGACACAAGAGAAGACATGTGATAGCAGAGTGGTTTGAGGATCTGACCAATAAATGATACATGTACATCTTACAGTTATTTGGTATTTATCCTGTATGTTGTAGTTCATTACATTTATACAGAAATGAGGATGTGACTCATGATACGAATATCTTATATTTCGAGTGACTGTATTTCTTATTATGAGGCCGCGATCTGTGGTATTTCCTTCTCTGGCGTCGGCGTTGGACAGGGTAACTATGATCTCTCGCGAGATAACACTGCCCTTTACGAGAAATGGCATGTACCATGGAGAGGCCGCTCAGTTACCACATATCGCGAGACTAAAACCGCCCGCGATGACCGTTGTCTGCGCCCCGTGAATGAAAACCGCCATCTTGTCGCGCCGAGGAGGTGAGAGCAGCAGATATGGCCGACTACAGCAGCGTGGCTCCCCCGTCCTCAAATGCTGGCGGTGGAATGAACGACGCTTTCAAAGACGCTCTTCAGCGTGCACGACAGGTATATAAAGTAATTTAATGAGATAAGAATTTCAACTAAATGTTATCATTCGGAAAGTCTTACTTTCGACATCATGCGCCGCTGACCGAGCTGTTAGCTTACAGTGGTACGCCACGGCGGCTGCCACTGGGTATTCGTCATCTTGCGAATTCTCTTAACTTGTGAGTTGGTCGGCATACTTATGAATTTGGTATCCAACGGCTTGCGTAACGTGGCACTTGATATTTTTGACCGTATATGCTACCCGAAAACCACAAAAGGAATGGCGACCGATCTCCTTTGTTGGCGCTAACTTCCGCACAAGAACGGAGGCCGCGCCGCCAGCGTGTTCGAGGAAAAATCGCTGCGCCTGACCGAAGGAAAGCTCCTAATTTCTTCTTTCTTCTTTAATTTGTTGTCCTGAAGATCGCAGCCAAAATAGGTGGTGATGGCGTTGCGGCACCTCCAACATCTGAATTTGGCTACGGGGGCCAGAAAAGGCCCCTGGAGGACGCTGGTGGGTATTTTCCCAAGCCTAACCTCAATATCGGTCAGTGGCTTACATCGATTTAATGCAAGTCCCATGAGTTATGCTTGCCTGTGTGATCAGCCCCTTAGAACACATTGTTGAATCCATTTTTTGCATTCACATGAGCTAACTTTAACCCGGATCGCAATTCTTTCCAACGTGGAGTATACTTGCATACTGTAAAGCGACATGGGGCAGCGCCTTAGTCGTTCAAATTATGGTAAATCTTCTAATATATGATTGAATGTCCTTTTTTACAGGCAGAGATTTGTAACGTGAGACGATTTTTTATGACTTCTGAGCAGAAGTTGAAACACATTGCCGCATTTGTTGTTTGCTGCTCTGTTGAAACGCATTTAAGCAGTGATGGTACTGAGTCAGACCATATATCTAATTTTAATTAAAAGTATTGTTGGACGCAAGTTAGATTCTATGATTGCATGACTACTTTTGTATCACTGTGGGTAAGTAATTGAGGCGCATGGCTCAGTTGTGAAACTGCATCCGCAACTGTTCCTCCTCTGCTTGTCTTAAGGTATTGGGATTGTTGCTGTGGGTATTTTGCGCACGTTTTATTGAATCCTGACCTTCAGGTTTGGGACCTTGTCAGAGATGCAACAGTTTCTAACTTGAATGTTGTGTTTTACAGAGCAACCAGATACAAAGAAAGTAGCTACAAATGATGGTAAGCAAGCTCACGCTACTTCTGTTTGATAAATTTGCTGCTGCCTACAAGGGAATGGAGGTTCTAAGTCATCTATACACTGAAATCCAAGTAGAACCGTGGTCATGGGGACTGACTGTGGTTGGTCACTGAAAGTTTATAATCATCCCAAAGCCCCAGAATATAATTGAATAAGCTCCTTTGATGAGATCATTGTTGGAAGCATATTGATGTAGAGTGGAGCAGAGTGGCTGTGATGTGTTGTGTAAATGATTTTTTTTCCCTCTCCAGCTTTTTCAGCCATGGGAGGAATGGGTGGTCCTCCAAGGTATGAGGTCACAATGTGTTCACCAGTATACCATGGCATGTTCATACATCGGTCATTTAATATGCTGTGTTATTCTCAGGTCAACGTCGGAGGAATTTAAGGTCCCTGATGGAATGGTTGGATTCAGTAAGTCTGCATTAGAGAATCACTTTACGCAACCAGGAACTCACTACAGCTCGGGTATATTAAGTACTAACGAATTTTTTCGCATTTTCAGTTATCGGGCGAGGAGGTGAGCAGATATCTCGTCTTCAGCAGGAATCTGGATGCAAGATACAGATTGCACCCGGTAGGTTGCTGATGCTGGCTCGTGCCGTTGAACTTTTGTCAGGCTATCGATTATGGTCTTTGATTTGCATTTAACATTTCTGTTATTTGTTGCAGACAGTGGAGGAATGCCAGATAGGTCGGTGACATTGACCGGTCCCCCAGAGTCCATCCAGTGAGTCATCAGTTGCTCATCTTATGATGTTGTTCTTAAATCTCGAGAGTGTTCGGGTTTTCATAATTTTGATTATTGTTTTCTACTAGGGCCGCGAAGAGGCTACTGACAGAAATAGTTGAGAAGGGTAGACCAGCCCCAGCGTTCCATCACAATGATGGTCCCGGCATGTCTGTTCAGGAGATCATGGTCCCTGCCTCTAAAGCGGGCCTTGTCATTGGAAAGGGTGGTGAAACAATCAAAAGCCTTCAGGTAATCTCAGAGATACGTGACTCCTTATTTCAAGTTTTAAACTCCATGTTTCACTATCTACTTGTAGACCGTCTTCTCTGGCAATATATTTACTATACTTTTTAATAATTCCCAAGGATAACTGATCGTGTTTTTGATTCTGACTTGTAGGAACGAGCTGGTGTGAAAATGGTTATGATCCAAGATGGACCACAAAACACTGGTGCTGACAAGCCTCTCCGCATTTCAGGAGACCCGTTTAAAGTCCAGGTATGTGCACAACTCATTTTATAAATTACACTAGAGTTGGGATCTTGGCTTAACATTTCAGTATCCTTGAGAATATGACGAATATTTATAACAGTTTTAAATACTTTGTCTATATTAGAACTAAAATTTCTGATGTTTTCCTACCTCAGCAAGCCAAAGAGATGGTGATGGAGCTGATAAGGGACCAGGGGTTCAGAGAGCAACGTGGTGAATATGGCTCAAGAATTGGTGGAGATAGCTTGGATGTAAGTATTGATGATGCACATTTTATTTCATATTGTACAGAGGAGACGTGGGAGACAGAATGCGTTCTTTGTTCTGACTTTTCGATTTCTGCCAGGTCCCTGTCCCCAGGTTTGCTGTTGGAATTGTGATTGGCAGAAATGGGGAAATGATCAAGAAAATACAGAACGACACTGGTGTCCGGATCCAATTTAAGCCAGGTTGGTACAAAACAATGAAAGAAGTGACTTGACACTGAAACGTCTGTCATAGTGAATGAATTGTATGGTCTATGATGAAAGCTCATGCACCACGCTGACAGCTTGATGTATACACCTAACCCTAATCTGAGACCTACATTCTGACTCTGTGCAAACATTGGTTTTGCATTATCCTGGTTTGATAGGAAACCATTGTTGTGCAATTGCATTGATTTGGTAAAAGCCTGGCAATAAACTTGCCATATTTCGAATTGTTGATTGTCTTGCTCTGTTCCCCGTAGATGACGGCAGCACACCAGATAGAATAGCACAGATCATGGGACCGCCTGACCAGGCCCAGCATGCAGCAGAGATCATCTCGGACCTGCTGCGAAGTGTCCAGGCAGGTGGCCCCCCAGGACATGGTGGTGGAAGGGGTCGTGGTCGTGGACAGGGCAACTGGAATATGGGCCCTCCTGGTGGTCTGCAGGAGTTTTCTTTCACCGTCCCAACCATGAAAACGGGCCTAATCATCGGGAAAGGCAAGTCTGCTTTCGGTAGAAACTGCTCCCTTTAAGGGATGTAAGAGATAACCCCTAAAATTCTCCCTTCCCTAAAATTCAGGAATGTTATGAATATAGTAGTAGTATAGTATAGTAGTACCTTGACATATGTGCAAAGGTTACGTATGAATGTCTGTTTATTGAAGAAAAATGTTTTCTTCATAATCTAGAGAGGTTTGGGGATATCAAAATCTTGTAGTTGTAAGTGAAAAAGAAAAAAGTTTGCGATACGAGCAGATTGATCAACAAGCTTGGTCGCGGAAGTTGTCGTATTTTGCGCACCATAAAGCGCACTGGATTGTAAGGCGCAGTCTCAATTACGGGGTCTATTCCTGCGCTTTCAGCCATATATGAAGCACACAGTGTGATTTGGCGCACAGTAAAACAAGGTAACGGAAGCAAAATGCGAGTTTGGTCGAACTTAATTCAGCTTTTTCTCGATCAAACATGCGGGGTTCCCTCTCGTCATCGTCTGAGTCAGTCTTGTTGCTGGGTGGCTGTTCAGCAATGTTGCCGGCTTCCGCGAAAGCTCGAACAGTCAAAGCAGATGCCTTAGCCCAGGCATCCACAATCCATTCACATATGGTGGCGTAACTTGCCAGTCCCTCCCTCCCAGTCTTGGTAAAGGTGTGTTCGCCGTCTCTCATCCATCGTTGCCATGACGCTCGCAATTTCACTTTGAACGCCGCATTTACGCCAATGTCGAGCGGTTGGAGTACATTAGTTTATTCTTCCGGAATGATGGCAAGCTCCGAATTCTTTCCCCTGCTTCCTCCACCTCTGAACCATAGATTCATTGATTTTGAATTCTCTCGCGGCTTCTCTATTCCCATTTACAACCGCATAACTAGCAGCTTGTAGTTTGAATTGTGCCTCGTAGACATGTCTCCTCGCTGATGCCATTTTTGGGGGGTCCTTAGCCGAACAAATGTTTTGCAGCATACCGGTAGTACAGTGTACCTACAGGAGGCATGGCGGAGGTAAGTGTATGCACTGTATGTTGCTTTACGTAATGTTCTGTAATTGGTTTATCGCTGCCAGCGCACGTAGTGTATGTAATACGTCCCTATAGAGATGGTCCTACAGTCAATCAAGCGGCGCGTGTACTAAAATCGCACAACCATATTTTATACAGATTTTTGACCTCAGTGCACACATAGAGTGCACTGGGTTAAGACATACCGTCAATTTTGAGAAAATTAAAGGCTTAAGTGTGCCATTTGGGGCGGAAAATTCGGTAATCTCACATCTAAAGGCACTACTCTATAAAGTTCTTCCAATCAGCAACTTGCTTGTGGGAAGAAGTGCAGTAAATAATGTCAATCTTGAACATTTTGGATGAATTCAAGATTAAGAATACTGTCAATGGTTACTCATCTTTTAATTTGTGCCAAAATTGTGTAGGTGGTGAGACGATCAAAGGCATAAGCCAACAATCTGGAGCCAGGATCGAGCTGCAGAGGAACCCTCCGCCCAATGCCGACCCGAACATAAAAATGTTCACTGTCAGGGGTTCTCCTCAACAAATTGATTTTGCCAGACAACTGGTAGAGGAGAAAATTGGGGTAAGCCACTTGTCATTTAACTGATTACTATAGCCACTGTTGCTGTCGCATACATTTCAGTATTATGATTCCCCATGTGATCCTATTTGTGTTTTTCAGGGTCCAGTCACACCAATGGGTGGCCCACATGGCCCTCCTGGTCCTCATGGAGGCCCAGGGCCACATGGTCCTCCGGGTCCACCTGGGCCTCCAGGGGCTCCAATGGGCCCATATAACCCTGGACCTTACAACCAAGGACCCCCAGGGCCACAGTATGTTCTCTCAGTTATTGCTACTGTAGCATTCTTAGCTCAGTATTTTGTGTAGTTGTCTTTTCAGAATAAACCAGGTCATGAAATCCGGTTAACATTCCTCCGGACGTGCTGCTAATAAAACTAGAGTTACCATATTGTCATGTAGGGACAGTAGGTATCACTATGTGAACATCACTGCATCTTAGATTAATTTGTCCTTGCTCTCTGATCAGTGGCCCTCCTGCACCTTACCAGCCCCAAGGATGGGGCAATGGCTACCCACATTGGCAGCAGGGACAGCCTGACCCAAGTAAGTACCTGCAGTGTATGAAGTATAGTCAGTCATGCACCTCCTGTTGATTTCATAAAGTTTAACTTCTCAAGAAACTCCTTCACTTAAAAGATAAAATTCGAGTATGCAGTAGTACCAATAGTAACTGTTGATAGTGATCATTGTAGTGCTAAGTTTAATTGAGTTCAGTGAATTCAGTGCATGTTTTGTTTCAATCAAGGAATAATTGAATGTTTATTTTAGATAAAGCAGCAGCTGATGCCAACGCGGCAGCTTGGGCAGCTTATTATGCTCAATACGGTCAACAGCCACAGGCACCTATGACGCCCACCAGCGGAGCTCCTGGCACAACACAAACCAATGGCCAAGGTAAGGGCGCGTTTCTGAACAAGTGCTGTCGTCTTGCGTCTCTCGGAACGGTGCGGCTCAGAGTAGTGCAGACTGATAGCTATAGTACAGTTGGCATTTCAGGGGGTTACCGAGTGTAGCTGGACAGGATCCATCTTAAAGTGCCTTTGCCTTTGCAGGGCATCTTTATCTTCTTTGATATGACCCAAAGACAGGACAGTTTTCCTCCCCTGTCCCTAGGCTGACAGCCCCATGGAGGCAGGCAGGTGGAGGACAAACTGAGGAGAATGGTTACTAATTACAAGTACCGTTTTTTTAACAGGTGACCCACAGGCTGCAGGTCAGAGTGGACAGGCAGATTACACCAAGGCCTGGGAGGAATATTACAAGAAAATGGGTATATAAATGTAGCTTCAGTGTACACTTATGAACACAAGGCGCTCTGAACAAGCAAGTGGGCATTGAATCAGGTTTTTCTTTTCGGGTCTAGGAATTTTAGTTTCTGTCTTGCCTCGACTTGGTTTGACTACTCAAGCTTACACTGTCGAATGTGTAAAGAAAACAGCTCAATCTACTGGAGTGAGCTGTGAACACAGAATTACGTTTTTAATGAGGAAAAACGCTCTTTACAGCTCTGTCAAAACCGAAGGCAGTGCACTGCCACAGGCCATGAAACTTGACTCGTGCTCAATCGTTGATTGACGTGTTGGATGAGTGACAAATGCAATGTGCACCATGTTTTGTTTGTTTTGTTGTGGCTTTGGGTCATGGATGTAAGCAACATAGTGTATTTTGTGTTGTGTTTTTTGCAATGGCTATATTATAGTCAAATTCCCTTACGAAAATCTTCCCTCTCTTTTCAGGTCAACAGAGCCAACAGCCTCAGGATTACACTAAAGCCTGGGAGGAGTATTACAAGAAACAAGGTATACACTGAATGAACTGTGCATCTCAAGTCAGAACAAAATTGTCATAGCAAAGCTGCCTATCCCACAAGATGTGCTGGTACAGTGATAAAATTTTAATTTCAATCTGAGTGCTCTATTTGAAAAGCTGGCTCTGCTACTATAGCAATGCTCTCCATATTAGAGTAGCTGCTCTCTCAGCCAGCTGACAACAAGGCTGAAGGTTTCTGACCCACCACCCAGAGAGGTTGGTGGTGGGTTCGTTCCCCTTTCAACATCATCAAAGCTTTTTGTTGTATCTAAGTAAACAGTCAAGTATTAAACATATACCCCACCACATTTGGACATGTGCAAACCCAGCATAATACATAACATTGAGTTCTGCTAATTCTAATCTGTACATTTCCCCCACATGTGATCGTGAACGAGTTGATTCGGTTATCTGAACCAATAGACTGATTACCATGGTTTTCTTCTTAAGGTCAAGCCGCCCCTCAGGCTACGGCAACAGCAGCCGCCTCCCAGCCTGGAGGCCAGCCGGACTACAGCGCTGCCTGGGCAGAGTACTACAGGCAGCAGGCCGCGTACTATGGCACAGCAAACCCTCAGACAATGGGAGCAGCGCCACAAGCCCCTCAGGTACGACCCCCATAAGAATCAGTTGTCGCCATCTATCGCGCTCCTCCTTCTCTACGTCGTCTGTGGTTCACTTTGACTGTCTTAACCCCCATTACAACTCCCTGCCTTTTAAAACCCACTGTTCATTTTGTGTCCTAACCAAGTTCCTCCCACAGGTTTTCAGTGATCCAGTGACTGCAGCGAAATGGTCAAACTAATCTAAAGCCGTTTTCCTTCCTTAACAGGTTTTTAGCTAATTATTTTGGGAAGCTGGCTCCTCTGTTTCAGCTGTTAACTTGCAATGTATCTTCTGTATGTATTTCTCCTGCACAGGGCCAGTAATGTGAAGTGGACATAAAGTAAATGCTTCATTGTCGAAACAAATCCTTTGTTAAATGTTTGGATGCAGACGCCTTGATGAAGATCTTAAATTTCCTTGGTTTGAAAGTCTTTCACACAGATGGCAATTTCCCGGCGAACACGTCCTGTTTGATTATTTTGTTTTGTTTTTCTTTTTCTTGTAAATGCTTTGTTTTTAGTGAGGTAATTATACATATGGTCATTCCAGCCCTGTATTGACATTAAATGTGGTTAGGAGTCATGTTTATCCAACTGTAGACATTACCATGTAAATCATCTCAGTTTTAAAAAATGCTATTGCCTGTTGTGTTTTTGCAATAAAACAAACTGAAACCTCCTGTGTTGGTAAGTTGGGGTGGCTTTCAAATAGTGGGTGGAAATGACTTGTTTGGTTCTTAACTGGGGAAATACAGGTGGTCTAGGTTCAACACTCCAAAATGGCTCCCAACTTGCGCTGTCCCGTCTCTCTCCAACTGCTTAGAGGGCTCAAAGATGTATTTCGTGTGTGTGTGTGTGTGTGTGTGATGACTCCAATTGGGTCTCGCCTACTAAGTCCTTGTTGGTAGACACTTTCTCTACTGTTGCTCAGATTTTGTCTATAGAAGGAAGTTTGTCGCATTACCTAAAGGGCATCTATAAATTAAGCATAATTTGCATTGCTGTGGCACTGGTTAATTCTGCTCGGTTTGCTGTTGTTGGGTTAGTCTGCACTGTATATTGCTGTGATAGACACTTCCTCCTCCACAGGCAAGTTTAGGACAGCGGTAAGAACGTATCTTTTAATATTCTTCTCAGAAAATGTGGTTGCAAGAAATGATGTAGTGTTTTCTATGCTGTTCTTTTGCAGGACAGTAAGGTAAAATTGCCAATTTATCAAATGCATTGAACTGAAGACTATCTTGCCCATTTTCAATGCTCATGTCTGAAGTTGTTGGACTTTTTAAACAATGTTTTTTGATATAAAGACGTTTGCAAAATCTTTTTTGCTGTACCCATTCTTAGTTTTATCCAATATAAGAACATAGACTTGTAGGGCCGGGCGTGGCTAAGCAGTCCTTCATCCATGAGTTCAGTCTCCTGTACTGTAAGTACCATACTGTGAATTTGACAGCTTGAGAATTTGCAACCGTAGTATTTCTTTGTTAAATGCCCCTTTCTTACCCCCCCATTCTCGGTAAGTATAAAATATGAGGAGAGCTATAGTACCAACATTTGATTCTTGTACCACGTTTCTGAGACCATTTTTACCCTGTGACCTGCATTTTTCGGATCGTGAATCCCTGTTGACAGTTTGCATTGTAGACTGTTCATTGTTGAAAGCATTGCGGTGAAAGTTGGGACGCATTTCTTGTGACCTGTGTCGGCCTTTCTCTTGCTCGATAGGAACTGTTTTTGGGATGAACATGTTTTCGCGTTTTAAAAATGTAGATATTCCCATATTTTCAATTGCCACATAAGATGAATTTACATTGCTTAGGACATTTTTGATTATCATTGAGCGTAGCATGCTAGGAATCTGCCATTTTATGTTTTAATGTCCATTGAGCATGTGGAATGCCTGTAGTTGGGGTAGTTTGAGTTCGGTGATGCTGATTTCATTGACATCTGAAAACTCTTTGTTCTGAAAGGCTTGTACTTGAGGGTCAAATATCTCGCTGCATTGTTGACTGATGGCAAACAGTGCAATATCTGATCTTTGCAGTGTCATCCCAGACCTTGCACCTTAGGTTCTGCCGCAGTCACACAGGTAAGCGAAACCTAAGGAAACAGTGTTTTGTCCACTGATATGACCAATATCCATGCAAAGAAATGCTTACCTGTGACGTTTCG
Organism: Carapus acus; assembly: GCA_900312935.1. NCBI lineage: Eukaryota > Metazoa > Chordata > Actinopteri > Ophidiiformes > Carapidae > Carapus > Carapus acus. The sequence continues at coordinate 15,957 of OMPJ01008635.1, read as the reverse complement.
TGCCTAAATATATTGATGCATAGCGATGTTTAAGAAATACATTGTCAAGAGCCCTTACGATGATCTGCTCTCATGAATGATATGCATGATATGAGCTGTATACCCTTTTACATCAACTTTGACCCACCTACCAATATTATGTGCAGATTAGGCCTCAGCAAAAAAAAACAAACCCTCTTGTATGTTGTGCCGTGGCATCTCGGGCAGTGACTAATGGATACAGTGGAGAACGTTGTATTATGTCGTTGTTGAAACAGACTGCATGACTTCCAACCATGTCACCAGGAGTTAGGATAGGACTGTGCCCAGCTATTAGGAAGTTAAGTTCAGTAGTTCTGATTGTTTTGTTTTTTTTAAATTTTGTGTTGCTGTCGTGGTGTGAATCTGCCTCCAGTGCAGTACAAATCATCCATTGAAACACTGCTACCTTCACTTCTCGCTCACAGTGTTGGAGGATGCTGCGAGTGTAGGTCGTAGAATCAGGCCCTGTCGTAGTTTGTCCCAAAAGGAGGAGTCGTTTGAGTCAATTCCACTGCTGAACGTAGACCGTTCAAGAGCTCCAGTGATAAGGTAAAAAAAAATACCCAGAAAACAAAAACCCAAGCAATGTAATGAATTTTAAATTCTGTGATTGCAAAGTGTTAGATGTTTTCAGCTTGGATTGACTGTTTGAATTATGCCATAGTGTTCCGTTGTCTCTTTGCTCTCTGCTCGATTGCATTCATTGATAACATTAGGACATGATGAATCAATGCTCGGAAGTTAGATGAGGACAAGGAAATTATGCATTTTGTGGCTTTCAATGACTTAGCTGGGTTGACAGTGCATTTGGATTGTCTCTCTTTAGTGAGATTCACATAAAGATGTTGACTGTATGTGTGACATGCTCTTCCTCTGAGCTGAGTGTTCCAACACAGAATACGTGGGGTGTAGAAGACAATACTGAAGGGAGAGAGGAGCATAAGGAGGTAAAAGGGTTCATGTGCTGTACATTATTTGAATGTATGGGGTTTTTTGGAATGGCTGTTTTCATGTGTAATGTTGCCATGTTCATCAATAAAAATGTTGATACACAAATCAGTTTTTTGTTCTGCATTCTGAGAGAATTAATACAATTGATACAAAAAAATTCTTCACGTCAGATTTTATTTGCTGATGATATGCACACTTGAATTCAATAGCGTTTTTGTACAATATGGCCCAGCTGGAGAGCAGTACCATAAGAATGACCTTGCACTTGCGTTGGATGGAAAAAATGAACAGGATTGAATCCCAGAAACTTATGGACTGCGTGTGGCAGTGCTTTGCTGACAATTTTTTTTTTTTTTTTTTGGGGAAGACTACAATGCTTTAAATGGGCAATTATTGTAAGGCTGCATGGATAACTGCAGCAGATGGGTGTACATTGTGGCTGAAAGAGGCAAATAGAGCCACACGCTACACTAAGTGTAATACTGATGCAAATTGACTCTGGAAATGAAACCATTGCATCCCAGATATTTGGCAAGTGTGACAGGCTTGACATAAGCACTTCTGCAGAAGTGCCTCCACTGAAAGAAACCAATCTTAATGTAATGGGAAATAGCTTAGCCATCTCTATCATCTCTGGAGATGGCAGGATCAAAGCACAGTCAGCTTTGCATTGCTTATGTTCAGTACACAGCTGAAGAGAACGTCTATCTACCTCGTTGTACAACACAGGCTCAAAGCAGATCATTGAGTACAACCACCATGATCTAAAAATAATCTTTCAATGTTATGAAAATACAGTTTTTAACTCGCACAAACTGCTTTTGCACAGTATATAGTGTCATCTGGAGACTGTCACAGCAAAGTAATATTATAAAAAAGTATTGCTTATACTATGCATGTGACACAACAGTTGAATATGCCCAGCCATGGCACAATGAAATGGTGTGAGGAGGAAGCTGTGCTAAAGTTGGGAGTTACACTGCTGTATGACTGCAGATGCCAGCTTGAATTCCCTTCAGTTTTAACCACTACTCCATCAATACAGTGGAACAAGACAACCATTCTTTTCTATTGCAGTGACTTTGATCTGACCACTTTCATAGCTGCTTCACGTTCTTAAAGTGCACAACGAATACCTTAGAGAAAAGCTTCCATTTTTTTCCCCACATATCTTTTGCCATACTTGTTTAAATACATTTCCTCTCGCATGACAAGTACTCAAATGAACAAGCTTTACTATTCAAGGTGGCACCAATAAGGTTTCCTTTTTTTTTTGGACCTGCTTCAGTTCACAGATCATCTTGACCTTCACTGCACACTTGCCTCTAATACAGAGTTGGGCATTAGCTGTTGCTGTGGGGAAACGCATCCTTGATGGTGTTGCAAGGAATCTGCTCCCACGTAGGCTAGCAGTAGCTCTGAGCGCCGGTACAGCAGGTGCAGCATGTCCTCAGCTAGGGTCTCCAATGAGCAGTACCTGACCTTGTCCAGGTCAAATATGTCCTTCAAGAAATGTAACACCTGGTCCTGGAGGATAATGAAATGGTTGGCTTTCATGATGGGTCACCAAATCTTACTTTGAGAGGAAATTTATCGACCTATACAAGTCTGATTTGAAATTCAATGACCATTCTCCTTGCGTGCTCTAGTTCACAGATTCATTTGTAACCAAAGATAATGAGGGACAAAAAAATCTGAGCCCAAATATCAATCTTTACTCTCACTCAATATGCCAAATCTGTACAGATCTCGTTTGAAGAAACACCAATGGTGGTCCCATCTTACCTTGAAAAAGCAGCAAAAATCGTGGAGGGCGCTTTTTGGCCCGAGGAAACCCCAGGCTAGGACGGGACTGATCTGTTCACACACACTGTAGAAATGAGCGATGAACCCGTCGGACACCTGATCCAGAGAAAACAGGCAGAGTCTTGGTCACCCCTCCTAATGTTTTTGGGGAACAATGTCTTAATGTCAGACTGGTACCTTCATGTGTCGTCTCTTCTGCTTCAGCACTGACCAGCAACTAGATGCCACAGCCTACAGGGCACATAAAAGAAAACACTTGCTGCCAAAGTGTAATAATAAATGGAGAACATTAAACAATAGGCATGCGGTAAATAGTAAAAAAATTTACAAAAAATTTGGAAGGATATATAAACTTAAAGGTATTTTTCCTTACCGTCTCCTTGAATGAGCAGTTGAGCCAGCGGTTGCCGATCACATTCTGGATGGAGATGGGTGGATTCTCAAGGTCATCAAATGAGTCCATCAGGATGAAGTCCAGCACTATGTCATAGAAGTTTAAGTGCTTGACCTGGTTGTGAAGACGAGATATGTGCAGTCACACGATGCCACTTGTAAGACATGCCCCCATCTGACCAGAATGAGGGCACAACAGCCTGTTATCGTTATTTTTTCTTATCTGAGTGAAAGAACTTACCCCCCGTGTGGCCAGCTCCATCTCAGTGTTCTCCCAGTGTTCTGTGTGCTCCAAGAACAAAATCATCTCTTCATACACCTCCTCAAATCTCTTTGGGCTCTGAAAGCGACCAGTCACATTATAAAGAGTAGGGAGAACTCCGGAAGAAATTCAGTGTATTTATTGTAGAGGTGGCTTGGTACCTTTTGTGCTTTAACAATAATGGCAGACAATATTTTCTTTCCAGTGTCAGCCAGAAATGTCCTGGTTGCTCTGTCACACAGAATGAGCTGAAGAGGACAGGCGCATTATGGACAGCAGCACCTTTGTACAACTTTACTGAAACATGTGCCAACAATCCCCTCATACTAGGACACAACAAGTGGCCATTGTGCCTCAGCAGGTGTGCGCCTACCTGACATGCCTGCCTCACACAATGCAATTTGGCTAGGAAGTCCACATCTCCAAGGCACTCCAACAGCTCTGTGCTGAGAATTAAAACAGAGCAGTGGCCTGGTCATACCCACAGAAAACACTGGTAGATTTGCAGTCACTCCACCCCAGACAAGCTACACTTGGCTTTGAGGCATGATTGCGTGTGGATTTGCCTTTGGGCATAATGCGATTTGATATTAACTACCAATCAATTTCACTGAACAGCATTTGGTTGAACTTGCCACACAGAAACTCCATGCATGGTAGATATAATAATCATATCACATCCAAAACAAGCAGATTTTCATTGTCTTTATGCTGTAACGGGTGTGTAAAGGCCCTGTTAGCCCTGTGTGAGTGTTGTTTGTAATCAGTGTAATTACCGAAACACCCTGCAGTATATCTCGCCATTCTCTGCCATCTGCAACGCCTCCTCGTAGAATGGGTTATGACCCAGGGCGAGCACGCTCCTCAGTTCCCTGTGCTCTGCTAACTGAAGGCACACAGACAAACACGATAGTACTTCTGCCAACACAGACCTAAAATAATTGTCATATTAAATTCTGGAAAATTAAGAAATATGGTTTGGCTTTTGCAAGATATTGGACAGAGTGATGTGTGGTGACACTGATCAAGAGACAATTCCGCTGAGTTACAGGCAGATCATTGCTACGCACACCAACGTTTTAAACAGACTTCAACGAGTACATATAATTTCTTGTCTATATTCGACCTATCGCCAGAAATTACTGAGGTTGCCTTGTCCCCACTGGAATCAGACGTATACTTCATTCAATTTTGACCGAGCATGAAGTCATATTTGGACCTCAATGTTTTTTGCCTCCTGCGTACAACCAACCATTGCAGCAGCATTGTAAACAGTGAGTATGTGACATACGAATGAAGGGGCCTTAAAAATAGCACACTTCTCTGCACAAGGCGTGGGAACTGACGCAGTTTCTCCAGTGCAGCTCTGCTGAGGAATTTAGAGAGGTAAAATGTGACGTTCCCAAAAGATCAAACCGGGCATTCGAAGCTCTCTTCATATCGTGGTGTATTTTTAGAGGGCCAGGACAGTTTGGTCAATGTGGGTCAAGATCACCAGGAGCATCAGATTTACAGGCAGAGCTCCCACAGTGACTTGGCAGGTTAAAGACAATCCTGTTAATCCTGTACAGACAGCAGGCTGTGGGCGGGTTGGGTCGAAGTCTTACCTCAGCAGCTGACACGAAGGAGTCTGTGGAGTCGGCGATGCTTATGCTGTCTCTCAGACAAGAGTCGTCCAGCTCCTCAACAGGCAAAATGTCTGTCACTGAGGCAGAGACAATAGACTTTACATCACATTTCACCGAGAGTAAAGAATAAAATCAAGGTGAGAAAACTATTGACCACAATGCGTGACAGCATCTACTTTCCAGGTTCTGCTCCAATGCTGCATGTTAGCATAATGACCCTTTGCTCCTACCTGTGAGGTCTCGCAGTACATCCTGCGGTGACTCGCAGGGGCAGCTGGGTGACGGTGGCCCTGACACGAGTACTCCCTCAAACTCTTCCTGAAGCCGATATGCTCGCTGGAGCAGAGACCTCAACCTCTGCATGAAGTCGGCACTGATAACCTCCTGAAAACATGCACAACACACATACTGGTAAAAGTAGCCAACACAAATCAGACAACTGTCCTGTTACCACGAGACTAAACTAGTGTGTATGAGTTGACTTGATGGGCCCCAGATAGACACAGACTGCAGATTTGTCTCATCTATAGGACCACTACAATTTCACTTGGACAAAGTGGAAGGACACGATCAAAGAGTTGAGTGAGTGGAAAAAAGCACTTGATCACTGGTATCACTGATTGGATGCAATCAAGCTTTTTCCCATGCTCTGGCCCCTCACCTCCATGTTCTGCTCAGCGATTGTTTCTCCAGCTGCTTTCACAGATGCACAAATGGCGTCATCGTCTTCCTCATCCTGCCTGCCCCTAAACGTTAGCGCTTCCTCCCACCGACGCAGGGCCTCCTCAAACAAATCCATGCCTGGAAGCACAGGCACAGCACACGCATAAGCTTGGAGACCTTAGAAATGCTACAGGCACTGCATGTGTGGAATTTACCCATTAGGTAAAGGTTCTCAGGGGTGGTGACAGGCAAGTTGATAACACCCTCATTGTCTCCGGTTTTGTCCCAGCAACTGGACTCATTTGCACAGGTGCTGCTGCTGGACGAATTTGTGCTTTTAACCTTTAAAAGGACAGCATGTTATGGAAACCAGTGAAACAACAGAGTCCTCGTCTCACTGCACACACACACAGGTACACAACGTTTAGATGGGCAGTGCTGTGCAGGAGCTCTAGGATCACTCCATTTCAGCATGACCGGCCAGAGTGGACCGAACATGTCCAGGTCTTACCGATGCCAGGCTGTGCAGGGACGCTGACCGTTTTCGCTCGGACTCCGTACCGACTGCTGGAATGGGGGCACCATTATTAAAGTCCACTGTGCGTGCGTTTGCTGTGTGTTGTTGCACAGTATCTAAAAAAAGGGAGGAGATGAACAAACGGTTACACAACTACAGCTCGTGCCATATTTACACAGTGGATGAGACATGATGGACACTAATGCTACATCAAACCCGCATGAGGGTTTTCATGGCCTACGAACCATTCAAAGCGTGAGGCAGAGTCCCGCATTTAGACCAGATACAAACTCAGACTGAAATAAGTGTTTGCCTTGAGATGAAGCAATGGAGTAAACTGGCAAGCCACAATGATGAGAAATTTTCTGTGACAGAAAAGCTTTATTAATTGCTCTGGGATCTATGATTCCAGTGATTGTGGGCACAAATATCATGTGAGCACTTTGGGCATCGAAGGTAACGCAGTATGGCAGTCATGAAGAAATTTGAAGATGCAGGTGTTGATTCCATTTTCCTTTTAGAAACCTCTCCTAGTGCCGAGGTGAGTTGGATAATCAGTCTGCTTTTCCCTTTCTTGACCTCCCTGAATGCAGCGCTATGAGTCAAATCTGCCTAACACAGTCTTATCTGCCGCACGGCAGATAAGACCGGAACATAGTAGGGAGGCCTTTTACCTTTCGCTGGCAGGCCTGGAGAGAGCAACTCAAACATGCCATGTTCCCATTGGGGTGTGGGCAACTTCCTCCTCTTGCCCTTCCTCCTCCGAAAGTGGCGCGACAAGAAAAGGAGGGAGAAGGCACCGAAGGCTGTGGCGGCCATCAGCCTCTTGGTGCCTACACTAATGCTCACCTGGGGAGGATGGAAAAAAGCATAAATAAGATATAAACCTTTGTCCTGTCAAGACAATTAAGTGATGATGAGTACATGTTTGTCCCAATGCATTAGGACTGCTTGGTGCAGACACACACCACGGAATCTTCAGAGGCTCCCATCACCAATTTTAAGGTGTTTCCTCAGAAACGGGTTCAGACAACATTTTCTCTCAATGGTGATGGAACTTGCTTGTTTTATCGTGGACACCTATCTCCTTTGTGATAATGCAATGTGTGAACCAAAGTCAAAAGTACAGCTACTGAACTGACAGTGCCCTTATCAAATCAAGAGTTTACCCAGAAATCTATACCGATGACACAACAGCAGCGAGGGTCGCCTGCACACATGCCTCTGAATACAGAGATACTTGTGCGGATCTGGGGGTGCAGATTACACACAGTGATCTTGCCCTCAGGCTGCCATCACCACCCCCACTGAATGCCAGACACCTGACCCGCAACTTGAATTGGGGCACATGCTACAGACACCATGAGATGTGGGTCACTGTGAGGAAAAACGTTTTGGCATCCAGTGGTGGACACAGCACAGCGCGCTTACACAACATATGAATTGTCCACTTACAATGGTGAATGTAAATCAGACGTATTCATCGCAAAATAATTTGCATCTGCAGCTACTCAGTATGTCAATGGTCTTTTCCCCATTTTGATTCCTAATGAGCGATTGAATTTCTGCCTTCAACCCGTATACATCTCAACATTACTGTAGGTGCTCGGTGCCTTACCATCCACCTTCTGGAACAGACTCAGTCAACACTATAACATGTTATCTGACCACCAACAACAGGTGGAGCAGTGTCACTCACTATAGACACATTTGTTTTTCATCACACTTTTAGTCTTACTGCTGAGAGGGAGAAGTTCCACACATCTTGTAAAATGTCAGGTTTCGTAAGAGAGCAATTACACTAGCCTTCGTTCACATTTGGGTAAATAACATCAGGCTCTGCTCAGGGCTACTTGTACTGCGAATAACTCTCACAGTCTGAAAAGTGATTATGCTGAAGTCGCAATTGCTTTTTGGCTGCTTCTTAGGAAACATGATTCATCTCAAGTCTCAAAAACACTCCGCCTCTACACACTTTTTTGTCCCAAAGGCATCTTTGAGGTGCTTTTTGAGCATCACAATCTGCAGCAACGACAAATACAAAATTAAATCGATGCAGGTCTCTGGAAATTCTTTTGTGTACTCTTTGGACCTGGAAGATGGCTGAACAAAGCGAAAAATATATATCACAAAGCACAAATAATTACCCTTCGCACTTAGGCTGCAAACCTGAGTAATCTCCAGTACATGAAATATCAAAACAAGCATAAACTAGGGCTACATTACAGATTCCCGATCACATGGAGTGGCGTACTCACCTGAGACAGTGAGCTGTACACGGATAGAGGCAGGTTGACGATGTGAAGAGCAGCAGCCTTCATGGGCAGCGGGGTGCTTGCCATGGTCTCATTCATCATTCTGGCAATTTATTGGTAGCATTATAACTGCTGCTCAGCTGGAGCTGTGAAGACAACACAGGAGTCAGGACCGTGCATAGCATTTGACCTTGACATTGTCAGATGAAGCCTTAGACACGAGTGCAAGCACAAATTACGTCACGGGGTAGGATTTGGCCAATGCAGGCTTTTATATATGCAACAATATTTTTGAAGAAATGCTTTCGATAACGCAGTGCTGAAAAACGTAGTTAGTCTTTTTCCAGTTTAAGCACCGTGAATTGAGAATGTCAAGAGCCTCTCCGGAGCGTAGAGGCGACATGTGGCCTCCTCACATGACCAATTCTCCCATTTGAAGCCATGCCTGCTTCACGACGTTGTTTAAATGAAAAAACACTGCAAAAGCGTAAAGGCTGGTAGTCTATACCATGAATGTTAATCACAGAAATATTTTGAGTTTGCTATTTTATGTTGCACTTAGCCTCAGCATTTCTTGATAATAAAGTCTTAATTGCAAATGTAAAAATGTGGCACCATTTCAAAACAAAGAATATTTTTCAGGTCATGTCCAATTGTTAACATGAAATGGTTGTGTGTAGGAGCCCCTGATGAAACCAGCACCAATCGATCAACTTACTGGAACTATTTGGTTCATAAGTTTATCTAAATAACGTCATGAAAACACCTGAAAATCCAGTTTTGCTGTTTTTAATTGAAGGAACAGAGAGGGGAGGAATTGGAGGGAAGTGGAAAGTTTCTTTTGCCTAGGTGCGGTCACGGTTTCACTTTGAGTCAATGGCAGACTGTTACTTAATCAGACATGAACATGGATATGTTATCGACAAGGCTCGGGTTGACAAAATCACTTAGATAAACGACATTAACCGAGAGAATCAATTAACGGTCGTAAACGTTACAAACATTGGCGTCATCTACTCAAACAGCTACAACCTTGACATGAAAAGTGGAGTTGCGTCAGTGGCGTCGCATTTAAATCGCATATTTGTAAATGTGCAGGTCACTGAACCATTTTCGTTTTTTTTCACGTAGAAATGCCGCCCACAGTTGAATGATTTTTATCTGTATATTTTGTGAATAAGTAGAGACAGGCCTCTCGTTTTCAGTTTCAACTGGACACAACAGCCAAAGGTCCAATCAATGAGACAAAACTTTAAAATCGTCTTTATATTGAATAATGTTCCGATCAATAGTGTGACGAAAGTCCAATCACAACGATAGCAAATAGGGGTGATTTACTCATTGAAAACTCGACGTCCGAGGGTGAAATAATCTAGAGGAGATAAAGACAGTGTCAACGCTGTGAGAGAGGCGGTGAGCTAATCACATTAGCACATGGAGACACGGCGACCTCCCCAACTGCTAACTAGCTACGCTCAAAACGGCGACAAAATGCCTCATATCATGGAACCTGTGGGTAACGGGTTCAAGTCGACACATACGACCGATGGTCAGCATCTGTTAGATTGTGTTATGATAAAAATGTGATGAAGTTACCGGTACATGTGGAGTGGTTGTCCCATCATAGGCTGCCGGCGCTCACTGACCTACAGTGAAGGACTTCGCCGCACGTCACACGCGCTCGACGGGCTCCCCTTCAAAATAAAACCAGACACACCTTCTTTCAAAATAAAGTATGGGCCCTTCCATCTCATCGATTTTTTGTACTTTTTAAAAATTATTTTTAGATTTTTTTGTACGCACTTTTCTGTATTTGACCCATAGTTGTGATTTGAGTGTTGAGATGACAGTGAATGATGGCAAATTGGTAATGCACCACTCAAGTATTTGTGTGGGGTTGTTTTGTTTCAATTCAATCCAATTCCCTTTTATTTAAACAATTGAAATATTCAGACTCAAAAAGACACAACACAAGGAGACCCAACATTTTCCCATTGGCAACAATGGCGACAAAAAAAATCCCCGTTAGTGGAAAGAAACCTCGTTTCATCACCTATAGCTACCAAACCTGAGATAAACACACAGCAGAGCATCTACAGCATTGTTCAAATTACCTCCACAAATATTTATTGCGCTGACTAACACAAAACGGCATCACAGAATGTTGGGGAATTCCATTTAGTTTTCTGTTCAGTGGTATGAGGGATGTGTTAGGTCAGATTCAAAGAAATAACCGACCAAGGACCCTCATCATCGAACATAACAATTTTCATTGGCGGTGCACAAGCTATTTTGATTGTATGGAGAATCGGGATGAAAGCTCGAGATTTACATAAATTTGTCTGTATACTGTAAATCCCTGCAGAAAATAAAATGTGATTTAATATTAATGATGTCACCACTAGATGACACTGTACAGTCTTTTTCACCTACTCCATCTGCGCCTCAATAGCTCTCAATACGCGACAGAACCTGTCGAGAGATTCACCATGAACACTTCTTTTTCAAGTTCTTTTAACTTGTTGGATGATTTCGATGGTGTGATAGATTGAGGTGTAATAACGGAAGGGAGCGAATTTCTTGAGGAAGATATTTAGACAGATTTAACGGGCTGATTTATGCGGTTTGGCAATTTCATCTATCACGCGTACGCATCTAATTGTATCTTGTTTGCTGTCATTTTCGCGTTTTTCGTCCTCTGTTGTTGTGTTAACGTTCATCGAAAGTCAGTTACAGTGATGACAAAATTGTCCTCTATTTTGCATCCGTATATATAAGTGCGTCGTACAAGTCAGCACGTAATACCAGCTGCCGTACACTTGCAAACGTCACGTAAGCATGGACAGGCAGAAAACTTATTTATATGGGCAATCTCACATAAATCGTGGTTGGTGTGGTGGTTGCAGCAGGCACACGGGCGCTGTGTCTCGGTCAGGAGGCTTCTCCTGGGCGTGTCTTTCAAACTGGGAAATAGGCGGGGACAGCTGTAACGTTAGCAACCACGCTGAGCGATACGGAGGTCTACTGTCAGCGTTAAGCCAGATTTGAAACATGAGAATGTATACAAAGTGAATGCGTATTTAGTGGCCTATAATTTAATTTGTGTGTTTGTCTAGTGTTAGTAGGAAGCATTGTTTGAAGCTGCTGTGCAGGTAAGGAGCGGGGGTGCTAACCTGTCGAAGGCTAATGCTCTATCATCGGTCATCATGTAATGCAGTCATATTAGCCGCTTAGCACAAGCAACGATAAGGATCTCTAAACGTCTGAGGTTTCCTCAGCACAAACAGCAGTGGTTGATGTCTTCAGCTATTTCTTGGCTAAGCCTTGTACGCATGGTTGTTTTAGTGCGAAATAAGCGCTCCATTGCAGACAATTTCCCACTGGCTTGCTAACGTCGTTAGCTAGCGGTAGCTAGCAGGGCTGTGACGCTGTCTGGTTTTGACAGCTCATTCTAAGGAACTGTTATGGCCGAAACCACTCCTCTTTCTAGTCAATTCACATATAGACTTTCAAAATGCCGCACTTATATCGGGGGCTTATTTGCACTGAAACAAAACCTACACGTTAGTATCTCGACGGTGTTGTACCTGTTTCTAGGTTCCGGCTAAGACCGGCTAAAATCGTGATTTGCAAATAGACTATGTCGGACCTGACTCTATAAATTCAGATTGGCATTTTGAGTTTAAAATCCAGTCTTCATAAGGATGAATTCTGCTACCAGTGGCCGACCGGGTGATTGGGTCTGGGTGAGCGCCCCACCCTGGCCGCGTCTCCATCTCATTCAAAAACGTGGACATTAAATCGAATATATCTCCCGCATTGATGTGAAGATGATACCAGGTTTCGAATGAACGATAATGACCCCCTGAGCAACTTTATGCATTTGACTGTAACATCGCTCTCGATTTCGATCGTGCCTGTAGTGAAATTTTCATGTTGAAGAAGGCAGGAACTTTTCTCACTTTGGCTTTTTGAAACATCTCCTCAACAATTATTCAGTGTACCAGTGACCTCTTTTATGATTTGTGAGTGTACATGTGCTGAATTTATTATGTGTTGTATGGGCGGAAATAATGTACAAGTTATGTTGCCTATAGCTGGAAGAGATTCACATACACAGCTATTGGAATTTTATCTTGACTTTTATCTGAGCATCAGCCTCTTTTGCACTGTGTTCTTGTGACGGGTCCACAATGACCATTTGGGTCACTTTTTGAGAAAAACTGATCTCCTCACTGTTGCCGCTGTTGTCATCATCCACCAATCCAGTTCAGGGTTGCGAGGGCAGCAGTCTTAGAAACTGTCTCACTGACTGACTGGAAATTTAATGATTGTCTTAGGTTTGTTTTAATTCCAAGAACGGTACATTTATACATTAAAACATCAACCAAATCAGCCTTGTGGGCTGGGGGTCACTGAATACAATTCAAACATGTGAGCCAACAGGGGATTTGTTTTCCCCCCTGCTTTCCGATGTCTTTTGCCTGTGGGGTATGATTTCTGCTCGCCTAGCTGACATTGTTTGCTGTCATGGTGCAATTATTCACCCAATGCCACATTTATGATGGACCTATCTCTCTGTCTCTGAGTGAATGTCATTCTCCCCAAGCATATCTCTGCCTTTTTATGTGTTCTCATTTGCGCAGTGTATTCATGATGTAAAAGCAAGTTTGTCTGACTTGCTGAAGGAAACATAGAGCCTCTTTTTTCTTTGCAAATGTTTCAAGTTGTGTCTTGATGATGAAGTTTTTGGCTATTCTGTGTTTTGAAGGTGAGCAATGCCGTCAGGATTAACTAGTGACTGTCCTCACTTGGACTGTGTCGGCGAAATCACCAAAGAAGAGCTGATTCAGAAATCCCATGTAAGTAATTCTCACCCCTCTGTTAACATGATGCCCTTAATTGCTATTAAGATGATTCCCCTTCTCTGTCACCAATGACATTATCAATATAGAATCCGTATTGGTATGATTCATAAGCTTGGTGCTTCATTTGAAAGATTGGGACTTTGACTGCGGAGTCTTCATACACTTCATGTTTTTGCAGGGTCAGTGCCAAGATTGTAAAGTTGGAGGACCAAATCTATGGGCGTGTCTAGAGGTGAGAAATCTGGATGGTGTTAACTACCGTCTCATCAAGTCAGTGTCTCAGTGGGAACAGATTGTTTGAGTTTCCTGACTCCCTCTTGTCTATATCTTGTCTAGAATGGTTGTGCTTACGTTGGCTGCGGGGAATCTCACACAGACCACAGTACTGTCCACTCACAGGTAAGAGATCTTGGATCATATGGATTAGTATTACCGGTATTCAAAACGTATCCTTGGATGCAAATCAGTTAAGTGTAGACTTTGTGAATTACTGCCCCGGAAAAGGAAATGATTTCCCTGGAAAGGAGGATGTAAGAGGTGACTAAACATCAGTTGCGCACTGAAGACGGGAGACGTGGAGAAAATATACATCAGGAAGTCACCGCCTTCCATGACTAAACGCATTGCACTTTGAGATTTTGAAATACACTCAGATCCACCTGGCGAGATGTAGTTGTCCACTCATTGAAATTCTACGCAATTACATTTTAAGTCATCATTCAGTTTCATGCCGTGTGTGCATGCTCGTGTGCACGTTTGTTCTCATTAGGATGACATGATAAGCTCATTCGTCCATCCTTGCATTAGCACACATGTCCTGTGAGAGTGCTTCACAGTCACTCTTTTTACTCGCTATCCCTCACCCTGTATAGTCTACTCAAGATGATAATGAATATTGTAAATATAGGCAGCCACGCCATGATGGTTACCCTCCAACCTGTGTTCTGTGACTGTTTCCTTCATTTGTGCTCTCAGAGCCACTTTCCAAATCTCAGAAGAACAAAGCCCAATCTTAATTAGATCTCCCAAGACCTTGAGTGGAGGGAAAACATCTTTATCCTTTGACCATGCGTTGAGAAATCCCCACATAAGATCAGAGTTGTGTATGCATTTATATTCTAAATGTTACACCAACCAATGAAACTGAAGTGAGAGATTCTGACATCCACAGTTGAAAAAGCTGATTTACAATTTTATGCAAATAAGCAACTGGAGGAAGCATCACATAATCACCCTGTTCATAATGTAGATGATGGAATCATGTGTATCCCCCAGTGCAACAATCCGTATTTCACTCGCAGCAAAGCAAGTTTTGCATGAATTACACAGCGATTCATCAGTATGGTTCAACACCTGGTATTATTTCCTCTGTGTTACCCTCATTTTTGGTGTGGTTGAAGCTTCCGTGCAAGTAGAAATTGTAAACTCTGCACGAGTTAGTCTTTTTCAGATACTGTATTTAACTCTCACCTCAAAGGATTCTGTGGTCCTTTTTCAATGGCACAATAACATTAATTCCATAGTTCTACCTATCATATTACCAAAATAACAAAGAAATGAGTGTTTACTTCTGTGCGCCTACATTCTATTCAAGTCCTGAATTATACTTGCCCCCTCTTTAAGGATTTACATTGGGCATTTGATGGCTGTTTTTCATCTGGTGTAAATCATGCAGGTCTGCTTGGGTTTGCTGCATGAAGGCTAATGTCAGCCCAATGAATAATGCAGCACCTCACAGTGAAGCCCTCAATCAACCTGTGTTTGTGCGTGGGTGTGTGTGTCAGTGCAGCAATGGGTCAGCGGGACCCACTTATTTGGAGAAAAGCACTGCTTTGTCTTGCAGTTCCACCTTGGACACCTCACAAATCTGCTTATCTGCTCGAAACGGTCATGTAACAGGCACTATGTTTCCTTGTTCGTTTGTGTGGCTCATCCTTACAATTACATGGCCAAAATCCACACCACTTATTTAATGGTATATTTAAGATTTGTTTTTTTCCTACTAAGAGGAGAGGAATGTGAGTGATTGGGATTGTTTTGTTGTTGCAATTGCGGTGGGAGGTATGATTAAGTTCCTGTGTGACTCCCCTTGTCTTTGTTTTAAGCAGGGAAGATTTCAGCTGACACCGGACTGATATCGTTTCTATGTGGTGTTTGGTGGGTGACTGTTCCAATGGAGATGCAGAGAGTCGTGTAGGACTGCAGCTCTGCTTCCTGGTCTCAGTTCTGGATCGCCATGAGTTTGTAAACTCGGCAACATTTTTAGAAATGAGCGCTGTACCATCTAAAGTGGGATGAATGCCGTCTCTCCTAATCAGCCCAGGTTTTCCCCAGAAAGTGTGCCAGTTGTCAATGAAGCCTACGTCATTAAGCGGGCACCATGTCGACAGCCAGCGGTTAAATGACGACGTGCGGCTGAACATAACGTCACTGGATAGATTTGGTACAGGCCCAGTGAAAATTACTTTATCTGATACTGTTTTGCATATTTACATAACGACTCAATTTTAACTTTTGTGATCTCGGACTGGCGCAGTCGGGTGTCATTGTCGCCGGCGTGGATAATAATTCGATCAAATTCACAATTGTCCTT
>OMPJ01008630.1:0-15426 GCA_900312935.1 Carapus acus | reverse complement strand
AGGCCATCACGTCTTATATTGCCACAGACATGTTGTCAGTTTATTCTGTTGAAAAGCGAGGCTTTGCTCATGTGTTGAAAGTTTTAGATGCTAGGTACGATACCCAGTCGCAAGTGTTTCGCCAGCGTAGCGCTGCCTCACCTGTACACTGCCACTCGGCAAAAGATCCGCGCTGAGCTGGAGGAGGTGTCAGAGATATAATAAGCACATATTTTGTTTGTTAAAGATAAAAGTTTGTTTACCTTTTGAGTAGGTTATGTCTACCATAGGCATTTAAGCAACACGTTTAATGTTTTATTTGCACTATGCTAAGATTTCTTTAAACAGTAATCTTTGTTTAGTTATCTGTTCCTAATCAGATCATTTAAGGTACTGTGAAGTTGCTGTTGCACTTTTGAAAACTCAAACCTGAGTAAAAGCTTGAAATTGCTCAATGACAGAGCCTCATTTACTTCTAATTTTGGATTGTTTATATGCATTTTTACTCTGAGGACAACCACAGCAATAAAGTTGCACTTTGACAATATGTCAGATGTCTGCAGTTGTTTTTAAGTGCATTGAAAAAAAAAATCGAAAATCGAATCGAAAATCGAATTTTTCTTTAAAAAATCTGAGATTTTTTTTGAGGCAAAATCGCCCAGCCCTAGTGTGTATGTGTGTGTTTATATACACACACAGTGCCGTGATGTTTGTGTGTGTTTTTGAAATAGCTGTGTAGGTGCGATGGCTGGGGTTTCTCAGCACAATTTTGTTCTCTCATACTTATCTCATCTAACTCTCAGTTGCTCAACTGGCCATGTGGGAGAATGCAGTACATTTTTGTGTGTGTGTTAATTTTTGTGCGAATTTATCATTGGGTGTATCCGGCATCCTTGTTTGTCCCGACGTGGATCTTAAGCCTTGGCTTCCAGTGTTCTGCTCTTGTGCCCCTTTGGGGTAGTGTAAAGAGCATCAAAAGACTTGATACCATGCTGTAAACCTCCAGCTCCAGCTAGCCTTGGTAGCCTCTCTTCCCACCCCCAGCATTATCTCCCTCTATTTTCTATTTCTGTCTCAATCCCCCTCCCTCTTCTTACTCCAAACCCATCTGTCTATTTCTGTCACCTCTTCCCCTGTTACTGTTTCACCTTCACTGTCTCACTGCACAGGTAAGTGCCAGTTGCTGTTAGCATCTCTTGCCATAATGATCATTGCAATAAGTGCAATAAATGAGTCCTCAGCTGAAGATCAGTATGTGCATAATTGCACCCTCTAAATCTAATGCTTCTGATGTTTGGAAAAACTGAGACAAAAGATTTTCCAACGGGCTGGAATGCATTTGAAATTTGAAATATTCAAATGATTCAATGGTGATTGTCAATTATTTATCATCCCGCCCTTACCGGTGCGACAAATCTCATTTGTCATCATTATGGTCCCCTATTCACTTGCCCCCTGTTTCCTTCACACTCCTCCATCTCAACAAAGTGTCTTCGAATCACAGTAACAGCCAGTTCTGTCACAAAATTGAGCCAACTGCAGCCTCCTCTTCTTCAGCTTCTCTAGAAACCCAGCCTATACACACCCACGCACATGCGCTTGTTTTACTTTGTTAGAGTGGTAATGATGGATTGAGATCTGAACATATCTACAAGTACAGTAAGCCAAGTAAGTCATGTATCTACAAGCCGTGCAGAGTTCTTTTTCTAACCTATGTGATATTGGATCAGCAACACATTTATTGAAACTTATTCTGACTGACATACAGTGTTAATGCTGTGAAAATGGCATTTACAAAGAACTTTGTGAGATGCTGAATCAAATGTTTGAGCTGTGTGTGTGTCAGTGTAGCTGCAGTTAGCAATAGCGCAGTCCCAGATCGACACATTTGCCTCTGTATAAGCGCTGATATTGAGTGGTGAGCTCATGTCATGGTAAATGTTAGGGCAACAGCAAAGATTAATCTTGCAGCAAATAACAGGCCAGATCAGTGCATCATGCAGCCAAGGTGACAGCATCGACGCATTTGGGGTGGTCCCCATATTGAACATCTTTGAGATTACTGCTGTATGACGCCTGCCAGTATTGAATCCACTTGCTTTGTTGCATCTACAAAGTATTATGTGTGTCGTGACAAAGAATCCTCCAAAACCATGTGATGGTCTATGTAGGCAAGAGACACTTGATAAATGCTGAAATAGGTCGGCACACCCTATTGACCTCCATCCTATGAGTTGTTTCGTCATCATGAAATGGGGCTATAGTTGTGTGTGTGTGAGTGTGTGTGTGTGCATGAAAGAGGGAGGAAAAGGGTTACGTGTTACCATAGCGAGGATTTTGACTGATGCTGTCCATGTTGTCATGGAAACAGAATGAAAATCCAAGATATCCCGGAGTGCTTCTCTATCAGGGTTTCATACTGTTTAATATGTACTTTGTGGGTCCAAGACTTGAATTTGACCTCTGTTTATCATTTTTCATCCCCCACTTAATGTTTGAGCCTAACATAACCCTTTTCCATGCCCTGCTGCCCCACCCTCTTCTACGCAGGTGCCTACCCTCGACTGTCCTTGAGCTTCAAGCTGAAGAGGAATATTGGCTATTTCATCCTGCAGACCTATATGCCATCCATCCTGATTACCATCCTCTCCTGGGTGTCCTTCTGGATCAACTATGATGCATCTGCTGCCCGAGTGGCACTAGGTGAGGTGGAAGAGGGGGAGGAAGTGTGCTAGGGTGCTAACTTACTGAGCTTGCCCCAGGAAAACCCCATAATGGAGCCACATCTATTACAGGACACTAACATCCACCACACAAATGCAACCAGCAGGCTCCTTGCACACCCATCATCACTGTTGTGGGTAGTCAAACGTCAGGACCCCTGCAGGGAGGAGGGGTGTGTCTGTTGTCCCCTTGTAGGGTTAGTTTAACTGTATTTAACCATGAGTGGCCTTTTCAAGTGCTGCTTGTTTCATCTTGTTGATTGCCAGTTTGTTTCAATACCTGTATCTCATTTCGTTTGTTATGCAGTGGACTCGAGTTCGGCTTCCTTGTCTTAGTGGTTGGTTTGCCCAGCCAATTTGTGTTAAGCACCTGTTATCAATTGTGGTTCATTGGGTAGTGTTTAAGTTCTGTCTTTTTGAGTCTCAGGTGTTCGGATTGTCACATGACTTTGTCGCAGTTGCATTTATTTTCGACACTAGTCTGTCTGCCTGCCTTTGCCCTTAATGGGTTCTGGATGCCTGCCTGTATTTGAGCTGGCCGGGTTCTGGATTCTGGTTGTCCCAATGGACTTTGAAAATAAACACCACCACCAAATACATCCCTGCTCCGCATTTGATTCCTGCCATGAGACTCCTCATATCAAACATGTCTTGTTACTATTAACTTCGCTTTTGCAGGAGAGCAGAAAGACGGCAACATGGTGTTTCCCACCCCATTCAGCTGTGGCCACAGCTTCCTCAGTTGACACACGCACACACAATTGTGGGTGCTTGTGGTTTATAGGTTTTGTTTTGAGATTATCGCTCATCCTCACAAAGTGCACACTGACAGCTAGTTAGTGCTTGGAGTGGGATTGTTTTTTGGTAATGGGAACCAGTCATTATCATGCCCTTTAATGTATTGGTGTGTGAGGTCTTCTGCTTGTATCAATATCCATGACATGCCTTTTTTTTAGCAGCAAGGCTATGATCTTGATGGTTTGTTATGAGCTATCAGCAACTGTGTAGACAGCGAAGACGGTTAAGAGTGATTGTGAGAGCAGTGTACAGATTATGAGAGTTAGCTAGATATTCAGCCAGTTCTTCCCATCATCAAAGGACACATTAGAGGTGAATTCAGTTAAATCCAAGTGTTTAGTGTTGTAGCAAGGGAGGCAGTCCCACTTTCTGTACTTTGGCAGACAAGCTCTGCTCGTAGGTTGTCTAACCGAGTTTCTAGCCCCCTTAAACAGTATATGTGAATCTTAAGACAATGCTTTGTCTTTTTGGAAGATTCTTCTCAGGCGCTCTCAGGAATCTGCATATCTGAATGGCCAGGTGTCTCCCTGCCTCCGTTGATGCAAAGTCTTCAGTTAACTCTTGAAGAACAATGTCTGGGTTCTGCGTTTCAGGCAAAACTTTCAGTGCTGGTAGACTGTCACTCTGGCCTAGATAAGGAGGAAGCAGATAGCAAGTGCAATACTTTCAAAGCCAAGATATGTAAATTGACGCTTGAGCACTAGGTTTGATTATAGCAAGCTTTCAGTAAAACATCAGTGTCTCCCAAAATGAAGATAAGGTGCATTACTGACTAAGCAGGGGGACAGTTCTTGGAAAATGTAGTGTAGCCACTGACATTTTTCACCTCAGATCAAAAAGGAATCAATTTTTGGAAACATTTAAAGAAAAGTTTTGAAGGTCTCAAGAACAAAATAAAATTTTTTCTCTGAGATACCTCCAGCGCGGATGTTATTGCGGATGAGAGTCGTTTAAAGCAGAATCAAGATGTGGTCAGCTTTGAGCTCTCCTCATCTGGGGCTATCTGCCAAAATCTGCCGGCTGCATCCAGCGCTGAGTGCACTGAGCATCCAGCCAGTTTATGGAGGATGCTGTCGATGGTAGGCAGGACAAACCTTTCTCTTTTTACATTTCCATTCACTTTATTAAGAGCCGCACAAATCCTTACTTTTCCAGTTGGCTTGATTATTGGCACCATAGGCGCTACGCATATTGTGTGCTCTGTTACACGCTCTATTATCTCCTCCATCCGCTTTAGCTCTTCCTCTACTTTTGGTGAAAGTGGAATGGGTATACAGCAGGGTGCCACTACATTGTACAGCCGGGCACTTTCTTTCAGGACAATTTTCACTGAGTCACTTTTAAGCAGTCCTAACTCTCTGTAACCGCCCACTTCTCCAACAGTTAACAGTCCGTAACTTGCCATAGTTCGGGTCATTAATTACTCAGCGGGAGGGGGCTGACACGTGTGCCGTGTACAATTGTTTATTTATACCCGATTTGGCCAGTAGTTGGAGCTATGGCTTAGCTAACCTGTTAGAGTGGAGATTTATTTTCATTACTATTATTTCAGAGCTGTTACAACACTGAGTGTGTGCAATAAATCGCCGCAATCAACTGATCTGCTGGCAAAGAAGTCCTATCTTATTATCATTCCTGTTTGCTGACCGACACTGCATCTCGTCTGCCGTATAATCTAAACGAGCTAGCCTGAATCCTTCCCTCATAATCTCTGGTCCTGCATTTGACAACAAAATGCACAATTTTGTTGGCATTTGTTACATTCCTTAACCTTCGCTGGACACTACTCTCTGTTGTGACTGCGTCCACACCTGCCACATTTCCTCCTCTCATCCGTTTTATGCCTGCCAGTGGCTCCTGTTGCTTTATTTCTCCTCTTACTTTTGTAAGGCTTTGTCTTCACCTCATCAGTATTTCCTGATACACCAATCTCTCTGTTCTGGAGCTTTACTAACTCAGAATGCCCAGCAAGGTTTGCTGCTTTCTTTAATGTGAGATCGCTGGTCATCTGTGCTTTCAGTGAAAGATCTTTGTCCTTTATCCTAGTAACTAGCCTGTCATGTATTTCCTCCTCTTTATTAGGAAAGTTACAGTGAGCAGCAAGTTCATGCAGATGTCTTATATACTGTTCGATTGTCTCACCTTCCTCTTGGGTCCATGAGTGGACCGAAAATCACGTTTCGCTTTGGCACAAAGTGCTTGTCAAATAGCCTCAACACCTGGTCATAATCCTCATCAGCTTTGTCCGCCAGGTCGAACGATTTATATATTTGCTCTGCCTCTGGGCTCATAGAGTGTATCATTGCACTCACTTGGTTGTGTGCTGGCTCATTGTTGACCTTTGTTGCGACCCGGTAGCTGGAGAAACGTTTCTTCCAGTCCAACCAGTCCTCTGACTTGGAAAAGTTGAAGTGCTCCGGCGCTGAAAACTTCGCCATCCCTCTGCAACAGCTGTGTATTTCTCTGTCTCTTTTAAGTATTCAACTTCAAAGATCCCACTCCTGACACCATGTGAAGTTATTACACTAAATGTCATTGACAAGGGTATTGACAAGGGAGAGCAGACGAGCGTGTCGATGATGCAGTCACAATCTCATTTATTGCAGGTCATAGAACAGGTGACCCCCATATGCAGCGCCCTCTTGGCCTGCACCACTATGAAAATGGGGACCCCACAGCGCTGTGTCCTCAGCCCCATCCACTACACCCTGTTCACCCATTACTGTGATGCCTCCCACCCCGACAACACCATCCTGAAGTTTGCAGACGACACCGCAGTGATATTACGCATTACTGGCGGGGACGAGACGGCCTCCAGGAGGGAGGTAGACAGTCTGGTGACATGGTGTGGGGACAACAACCTCACCCTCAACACAGACAAGATGAAAGAGATGATAGTGGACATGAGAAAGAAAAGGGGACCTCATCGGCCACTGTTTGTTCGACATCTTGAAGTAGAGAGTATCTTTTGCGTATCTGCATGATTGAGTCTGTCCTGACCACCTGCATCACTGTGTGGTACAGCAACTTGACTGCAAAGGACCGCAAAAGCCTGCAGAGAGTGGTAAAGTGATAAACGTCTAAGATCACTGGGACACCACAGCCGTCTCTGCAGAGCATCTACCATTGCAACGCGGACTGTTCTCACTCCTCCCCCCAAGGCCGGAGATAGAGGTTTGTCAGATGCAGGTCCACAAGGTTTACGAATTCCTTCTTTCCCGCAGCCATCAGATAATTAAACAGCTGAGAACAGCCGTGTGCCTTGTGCCTTTTCACTGCGATTTTATGTCTGATTAGCAAAACTAAATATGTCACTTACAGACATTAAACTTTAATGGTTGAATAGATCAGCCAGACTGTCAAATCGTTTTATTGGCGACATGAAGAGATATGGCAACCGGCACGCACCAACTGATTGTATCAACCAAGTCTGTGAAGGATTGCAAATTCAGAGGTGAAGTGAGGCTCGTTGCTCACATTCTACCCCTATTTTTGAACTGGAATTTCCGGTTCAAATTTGCTTATTTCCTGTCAGTAAATCAGCGATTTCTACTACAAATACATTTGAAATAGTCATACATTAAGATTGTTAGACAAATATTAATATTCATTTTACGTTGTCTTTTTTAAAATCAATTGTTATGATGACAGGTGAGTCCTCTGACCGCATGTCCCTGATGAACAGCATCCGCACATGTGAATTGTTGGTGTCCAGGTGGGTGAGAAATGAGGAGAACGGTGGAGATTGCATCATCGGTGGATCTGTTGGCTCAATATGCAAACTGGTAGGGGTCCAGGGAAGGTGGGAGGATTGAGTTTGATGTGCTGCATGACTAACCATTCAATGCACTTCATAACAATGGGGATCAGTGCAACAGGATGGTAGTCACTGAGGCAGGATGGAGCACGTCTCTGGTACAGTGATGATGGTGGTGTCTTTGAAGCATGTGGGGCAGTAGCTTGGCTCAGGGAGATGTTAAAGATGTTTGTGAGGATATCACTGAGTTCTGCTGTACAGTCTTTCAACGTACAACCAGATATGTTGTCTAGGCCAGCAGCTTTGCGAGCATTGACTCCGTAGAGGGATTGTCTCATGCCGGCTGGAGACAGGGACAGCACTGTTGTGGGCCTCAAAACGACCAAAGAAGTCATTCAGTTTGTTCAGCAGAGTGATGTCACTGTCACAAGTCTACCGTCGGTGTTGGTAGTCTGTGATGGTCTGAATCCCCCGCCACTAGCTTCTGGTGTCTCTGCTGTCATTGAAGCGGTGGGCTATCCTTTTGGTGCACTGCCTTCTTGCCTCTTTTGCCACAGTCCAAGTTGGCCCTTGCTGTTCTCAGGCCAGCCTGGTCATCTGCTCTGAAGGTGGCATTCCAGGTTCTCAGTAACCTATGGACTCTCCCTGTTAGCCGTGGTTTCTGATTGGCCCGCACTGTGATGGTCTTGGCCTAAATTCAGCATTTATGCATCTACTGATATAGGCAGTAAGAGTCTCAGGTTATTCTTGGATGTTGGTGTGATGGTTGTAGATGGCTTCCTGCTTCAACATCTCCCAGTCTGTAGTTTCAAAGCAGTCCTGAAGAGAAGAGGAGGCATCCTCTGGCCACACTCTTACCTGCCTCTGACCTGATCTGATGACTTTGGCCCTTGGTCTGTATGTCGGCATAGCTTAACAGTGGTGTGGTTAGGAGCACCCAGAGAGGGGTGAAGCCCTGTGTGATCCTCACTCGGCAGTGTAAACCAAGTCTGGTATGTTGTTTCCTCATGTTGAAAAGTCAATGTGCTGGTGTAGCTGCGGACACATTGACCTCAGGTTAGCAAGGTCGAAATTGCCAGCCACGATGAGAAACCCATCTGGATGGGCTGTTTGTTGCTTACTGAAAGAGATGTTCAGTTCACACAGTTTCCCATCTTAGAATGGCTTTGAAGGTGCAGAATGGCCGTTAACTCACTTGGCAGATAGAAAGGCTGACATAGGCTAGTAACATGAGCTCCACCAGGGCTGAGCAGTGCCTTCGTACCACCACAGTGTTGTGAAACCAGGCGTCTTTGATATAAACCACTAAATAGCATATTGGTTGAGCTGAATGGTGGAGTCCGTGATGCTGTTGTTGAGCTTTGACTCTGTGAAAACGAAAACACAACACTCCCTCACGGTCTGCTGTGACAAACTCAGCAGACCGTGAGGAGTTGTATGTTGTCCCTTTTTTTGTCCAAAGAGCGTACGTTGGCGAGTAGGATGGAAGTCATAATTGGCTTGTTTGGGCTGGTTGCTAGCCCCATGCTTACCCTACTTCTGCCTCCTTTCGCACCACCTGTGGCTATGTCCTTTACAGGTGTAGAGCAGAGGGGTGGGGGTCACAGTTGAGGCAGGCCGCTGCAGTAGACCAAAGCCCAGTGGCTCCTCAACGAACAATAGATTTAATCCGTAAATCCAGTACTGCCGATGTCAAGCAGTCTCTCATGACTGTATGTTTGCCTTGAGGCAGATAAACGCAACGAACACGTACACATACGCGCCAAATGACAGGACAAAAAACATGTAAACGCCACATTATCAGGAGAGAGTTGCTGCTGTGTCTGCACACGCCGCTAATGTAACATGTTGGACACAAGCTTTCTGAGGATGATGGTGTTGAATGCCAAGCTGTCGTCTACAAAGAGCAGCCTCATGTAGTTCCCCCTGCAGCTCCAGGTGGCTCAGAGTAAAGTGGAGAGCTGTGGCAATGGTGGAACTGTTGGCTCTGTAAGCAAACTGGTAGGGGTTTGAAACAAGGGGGAAACGCTGAGGGCATGTTGATTCTGATCAGCCTCATGCACTTTGTGATGATGGGAGTTAGTTGCACAAGCAGTAGTTGTTTAGACAGGCCTTCCTTGAGTTGATCCTTTTCAGCAAGGAGCCTAATATCAAGCTGCACTATGAGCAGGGCCATTTCAAGGAATTTTGGGGCCTCATGCAAGATGATGGACATGGAACACCATCCTCCACCCCCCGATTTATTGACCATTTAACTATTTTATTGAACGATTTATCGACTCACCTGCCCAGCCATAGTCTACAGCAGGGGTCGGGAACCTTTTTGACTCAGAGAGCCATAAGAGCAAAATATTTGGAAATTAATTTCAGTGAGAGCCATATAATATATTCCAAGACTGAATTCAACTAAATATGAGTATAACATGACAACATAGGCTACATCATCCCATCAAAATGATGGACAATTGCTCCTGTAGCCCTAAACACAGGGATTAAAGCAAAAAACATATATTTTTGATTGACATTAATTAATTAGATGATTCATTAATAAATCGACTGATTAATCAATCAATCAATTAACCAACCAACCAACCAACCAATCAATCTTGATGTTTGAGATAAAAGACCAATCACAATCGGCATAAAAAGTTAGGTCAACGTCTTTATCTGGGGTGGGGGACAGCGGGAGTTGTCAGCGATAACAGCTGTTGTAACACGGAGATTGACGTTCAACTTTCATTACAATACGATGAAGCCATAAATGACGGGAGGTGTCGCGCGTCCTTCCACCTTTCAGGCCAGGAATGACGTTCACGCCATTTTGTAGTGAAGCTGTAGTTCTGTCATTGCAGTACAGTAATTAACACGTATGTCTCGCAAGCCATATGTTCCCAACCCGTGGCCTACAGGAACAAAAACTACTCTTGCTTGTACTGTTTAACTTTAAACATTTGCAAAAAACCCCCCCCAAAAAACAAACACTACCACCATACCAACATACCTTAACCAACATTTCAAGAGGGTGCAAATGATGCAGTAACTAAGTATTAGATATTTTTATCTAAAAAAAAAAAGATAATAAAAAACCTGCAACACTATAAAAAAAAATCCCTATAAAACTATTAAAAAAAAAGTTACAGACACTAAACACAAACAGGCAGTAGGCTCGGACGCGACAGCCGGGTGCTCTTTGTTCTGGTGTTTTGTTTTGTGAACATTTTGTTGAAGCATGTTTCATTTTCACCCACGAAAGCAACATGGTGGCGGGCACAAACGCAGCGGGCAATTCATTACGGTCTTTTGTTTTGGTTTGTAAATATCTTGTTCAAGAACTTATTTTTATATTTCATCCACAAAAGCAACATGGTGGTGCGCGCAGAGAGCTGCGGACTGTGGACTGGTGCTCTTCGTTACGGTGTTTTGTAAATGCATGTTTTGTTTTTACCCACCACCCCTACATTGTAGTGGGCCAATGACATCTACAGCCAGCACAAACCACTTAACATCCGTTCCGCAATGAGAGAAGTCGGCTCCCTGTGGATCGTCACGTCTCAGCATGGGTTTTCATCCGCACGAGCAGATGACAGAGACGGCAAATGGAGAAGAAGCAGTAAGAGGCTGCAGGGGCAAAGGCACTAGTGAGGCTCCAATGGCTATACTAGCACCAGTGAGTCGCTAGATGTCAATAGTACTGACAAGTAAGATTCCTGATTCCTGATTTCACCCATCAGCAAGCACCAGGTTCACTAGGCCAAGAAAAATTCCCCTTTAGTGGGAAGCAACCTCGGGCAAACCAGGTTGCAGGTGGGCGGCCATCTGCCTTGACCGTTTCGGAGGGGGTGGATGCATAGCAGAACTCGGTAATAGTAACAAGATTACAAGTTAATTTAGCATATTAAGTACATTAGGCATCAAATTTTTTGCAAAGCTTTTGCAATGTCATGTCCTTGAATACGATGATACAGTGTAATACAGTGTAATACAGTGATTCTGGAACACATCTGCGTCTCTCTTATGCTGTTTATTAACATTCAAGTGCGTAGCCATACTCAGCACAAAGTGTTCTTGTTCGTTGCTAGCATTGACCGTCAGGCAGGTAGCTAAAGTAAACATTACCCATACATTTTGTTGCTAGCCAACCTGCTGCTAAATTTCACCATTTGTACAAGACACCAATTCTACCCAGAGTAACATATGACGTGGGCGGGCAGTCAGCTTGGGCCCCCTGGCAATTATGTATGTTGCCTGCACTGACCCACCGGGCCTGGCTATCAGTGTAGCTGATTGTAGCCCCCGGCTACAATCCAGCCGGGGGGCTGGATTGTAGGGAGGGATGGTTTGAGAGAACCCCCTTGCTTTGGAGGCACCACCATTGGCTGTAAGATTGTCAGGTTTGTGGCTGGTGAGGTGCTGAATTCCCTGCCACACTCTCTTGATGTTGTTACAATGTAGGCAATCTTCGATTCTGCTCTTGTAATCTGCCATTGCCCTCTTAATGCTCCTCCTTGAGTTGGCTCTTGCAGCTCTGTAGAGCACCCTGTCTCCTGCCTTAAAGGCTGTTTCCCTTCCCATGAGCAGGCCCTTGCACTTTTGTCATCCATGGCACCCAGTTAGGAAAGACGTTAGGTACGCTTTCTATTGTGACAGTGTCCATGCAGCATGTAATTTAGGTCAGAACTCATGTGTGTTATTCCATGTCCTGGTCCTCAAGGACCGTTCAGTCTCAAGTTGCAAACCGTCCTGTAGCTGGTCCATGGCACTCTCTGACCATTCAGTTTTTATTGTGATGGGGTGATTTTTCTGATAGATGTGTTTGCATCTATCATTTTTTGAGACGTGATCAGACAGATCCAGTTGGGGCTTTGGTCTGGCTCTGTAGCCATTCTTGATGGATGGTGTAGACCAGTGTCTCCCAACCTTTTTCAGCCACGGCACACATTTTACATTGACATAGCACTAGTTTCACACTGCCACCAGCAGATGCAAGAGAAATCTGAACTGCTAGAAACAACAGCAGGCGGACTGGGGCTTGAAATAAATGGAGCAAAAACCAAAATAATGTGCATTAACAACAAAAGTACAAACCCTATAAACATTGGGAACCAGGCACTAGAAGAGGTCAACAAATTCACATTCACCTTGGAAGTGTGATAGCTGTGGATGGTGGAACAGAGGAGGATGTGAAGGCACGGATAGGGAAAGCGAGAACAACATTTAACATACTAAACAAGATCTGGAAAACCAAAAACATCTCTCTCAATACCAAGCTCAAAATCTTCCAACTCCAACGTCAAATCTGTACTGCTGTATGGATCCGAGACCTGGAGGACCACCAATAACATCACCAATAAACTGCAAACCTTCATCAACCACTGCCTAAGACGCATCCTTAGGATCTTCTGGCCAAACAGCATTAACAACACCAACCTGTGGGAACGCACCAAACAAGAACCAGTAGACGTACAGCTGATAAGGAGGAAGTGGAGTTGGATTGGTCACACACTAAGGAAAAGCAACACAGCAATAACCTAACAGGCACTAACATGGAACAAGGAAAGCGGAGTAGAGGGAGACCCAAAAACACCTGGAGAAGGAGCACAGAGGTAGATGTCAAAAAGAAGGGACTGACGTGGAAGCAGCTTGAAAGGATGGCCCAAGACAGACGAGGGTGGAAATGATTCATCAATGGCCTATGTTCCATAAGATGACCATAAGAAATTGTATCGTGGCACACCTGATTCCCTACGGCACACTTGTGCAGCAGGGGCAAGCGCAAATCGTGGCAGCGGCATGTAGTTGTGGCAGCTTCCGGTGGCATACCACAAATCTGTGGCAGCTTCCGGCAGATGCTGTGGCACCTGCCGATGCTGCCACGGCAGCTGACGTGCACCTGCCACATATGCCGAGGCACACAACATGGCATCTACCGACTTGCCAATTGGATTGTGGTTTTCGGTCAGACAAAGGGGTGATATAACGTGACTCTCAGCACGTGGCTGACCGTTCTTGATGCCACTTTGGAGGACGTCGGCACGTGTGTCTGCGGAGCCCTCGAAATAAAAGATTCATCTCAGACGGGGCACCGTCGTGGTGTTAGAAGGTATTAGTCAACCTCCCCAATGGCAGGATTTGTGCTGGACATATTCAGGGGACTGCTGGGTGCAAAGGGGTTCATTTACAGAATGTCGTTTTTAGGATTTGGTAATCTTTATTGTCATTTCACCAATTCATATTGTGAAACAAAAATTTGTTGGTTCCAGCGCAAGTACAAGCACAAGGTGTTACAACCATTACAAACCATACAAACCGTTTTATGTCAATGTGCAAATATGGGCAATGGTCGAGTCACTCAGCAGCCGCCACTCGCTCTCATTGTGTCGGATCGCTCTGCCAACCTGCGCTGTGCAGTGAAAACCAGCGCTCACTGTGCCAAAGAACCCATCTGGGTCGCCTGGCACATAACGCCAGGTAAAGCCACAAAAGGCATGTAGAGCCATGTAAAGCATGCAGAGTTCCATTCACACCTACAGATATGAGAGTGCCACCTTTGAAGAGAGCGGCTCGGATGAGAGCACCTGCGCACAGCGGTTGCTCTTAAAGACAGCAGGGGCAAGCGCAAATCGTGGCAGCAGCCGTGGCATCTGCCGGAAGCTGCCACAGACCAGGACACGAGGCTCGCTGGACTTCTTTCAGAACCCCTCTATTCAGCCCCCAAAGGAGGTGTGTCCCCCGCCATAGGTGCAAAGCATTATGGGACATGTAGTCTAACAGTCCTACCGTTACACCTCCTCCTTTTAGCTAAAGTCATTCGCATTTCAACATACACATTGTAATGTTTCTCTGTCTTTATGGTGTTAATGGAAAGAAAACGAACTGTTTCACACAACTGCATAAACGGCTTTTTGAACTTTCGTTTTGTCATTTAAATGAACAGGTGTCTTCTGGTTTACCAATCTAGCCTATCAGGAGGTACAACTCGACCAGACCGTGTAATTGAACCTGTAGGTCTAAGGTGACTCCTGTTTCTCCTTAGAAAATCTCTATCAGTTTCTACCACGTAATATCTGGGAGTACTGGCAGGTCTAACTACTGCTCCTGTAGTTCCTTCTGGAGTAATCCAAACTTTCTGTCCCGGTGTTAGTTCTGGAAGTGGTCTGGTACAGTGTCTCCGGTTGTAGTGTTTTTCCTGCTAACGCCTCCCCTCCTCATCCTTCTTTCGGAAAGCTTGCAAGTCCGGCCACTTAGGATCCAACTTGGCTGTGGGCTGAGGTAAAGAGGTGCGCAGGTTTCTCCCCATTAGCAACTGAGCTGGTGAGAACCCATGTTCCAGCGGGGTGGCTCTGCACACCAGCAGTGCTCTGTTGATGTCATTGTCCTTTTTCCACAAGTTGATGGTGCGAACAGCGCGTTCGGCCTCCCCGTTGGCCTGGGGGCACCTGGGGCTGCTCATGATGTGCCTGAACTGGTACTCCTTCGCAAAGTGCTTGAACTGTTCTGACGAAAACTGCGGTCCGTTATCTGATACCACAGTCCCTGCAGTCTAGCAAAGGCCTCTTTAACAGCACTAATAGTGACCTCTGTCGACGTGTGTTTGAGTTGTGCTACTTCAATATATCTTGAGAAAAAGTCAATGATCAAAAGGTACTTTTTCCTTGACCACTTGAACAGATCCATGCCTACCTTCTGCCATGGGCGGTGTGGAAGTGGAGTGGTTAACAGTGGTTCACGGTTCTGTAGTCTGTATTTTTGACATGTTTCACACTTGTCCACCATTTGGCCTATCTGTGCTGAGATGCCGGGCCACCAGACCGACTCCTTGGCTCTAGCCCTGCATTTCGAGATCCCTTGGTGGCCTTCGTGCAGACACTGCAGAACGTCTCCTCTCAGAGGTGATGGTATCACAAGTCTGTCTCCTTTCATGAGAAGGCCATTAGCGACGTGTAAACCCATCCTGTGTTGCCAGTGCGCTTTGATGTCTGCATCTAGCCTGTATTTCTCTGGCCAACCTGCTTGACAATAGTCCTTCACTTTTCTACACAGTTCGTCATTGTCCTGTGCTGACTTTATCTCCTCCAACCTCTTGTCCGTGGCCGGGAGACAGGATACAACTGAGTCCACAAAAACCTCCACCTCTTTCTCCAGCTGAAGTTCACCTGCAGAGTGTGGACC
>OMPJ01008629.1:0-23234 GCA_900312935.1 Carapus acus | reverse complement strand
AAAAATGTAATATCGGTATCGGATTTTTTTGCTTTAAAACCGATAAAATAAAAACCGATAAAAATACAACAATGCTTGCGTTACACTGAAATAGTGCCTATGCGCTCCTGAGGCGTTTACCGGCGCACATATCGGTATCGGCTGTTATCGGTATCGGTAAATTGAGAGTTGGACAATATCGGCATATCGGATAGCGGCAAAAAAGCCAATATCGGACATCCCTAATAATAATTGTTTTCCTCTTGTATAATTTGTTGCAAAATTAAGTGTGACATCTTACCCTGCATGGTGTGACAACTATAGTGTGGGGTAAGTTGTCACAAGTGCACACTATCCATTGTATTGGCAATAACTTTGCATGACACGAAATATGAAATTGGCTTAAATACAAAAAACGTACTTGAGAAATTTGGCTTTCATGGGGTACACATATTTTTGCAATCTGACGTTTTGATTCTAAGAAACACACAAGAGTGAAAAAAATGTGACAACATGCCCTGGTCTACCCTACTTACGTGCACATTTGCACAATTGGGCTGCATTATCTATCCCAGTGTTTTTTCCAAGTGAACTAAATTTTGTAGATGCTCCTGCAAAATGAATGGATAGGTCAGTTTGTTTGGAGTTTGTCTTTTCAAGCACTGAATAAATGAGGAAGTTGTGCTTTTTCAGCCATGAAAAAAGCTTGCGTTACAACAGAGGCCTGCCTAATGACTTGCCGCATAAAATGTTTACAGGCGTCATCGGGTATGTTACACTTGGCACTGCGATCACACATATTGGGCGTGCACGCATTGTGATGTGTAACTTTATGAGGCGTTTATTTGGTCATTTTGTCTGTCCCTGTGACCACACCCAGCCACGCTGAAAGAAAGTGTGCGCTTCAGCATGTTGCATTGACTGCAGCAGTACTGCAAGCCTATGCACATCCACAGTTCCAGAAGGCCTCATAGAACAACAGGCGAGAACTGTGGTGCAACCGCCCAACGTCTCCCCCTCCCAGCTACCCCCACTGCCACCACACACATACACATTCCCCATCGCCAAAGTACTACCGTGTAAAATGGCTGTGAAAGGATCACGTGGCTATTTGCCCACCAGCTTGTGCGTTTGTCCCTTTTGGTGTTTGTTTTAAAGGATTTTGCCTCCATCAACAGAAAAGTGGAGGGGATAACTTTTTGGAATTCAGCCTAGGGCTTCCTCTTTGACGTCTCACTCACTCCTGGCTAACACTCTCTCTCGCACTCTTTCCCTGAGGAAAGATCATTTATCCTGAAGAACTCAGGTAAGATGCCAGTGGATCTTTTTGGAGCTAACAGGAAACAGTGAAAACAATAATGAAGAACTAGTTTGATACGCCCTGGTGGGAGGTGGTCACTAAAGTCCCTCCATATATGACTGATTTCCTATGTAGTTGTATTAAGAAGCTTAGTCGTGTTTTCAATATTTATTCATAATTGTTTTAATTTTGGGGCAAAATTTGCTGTTGACTTTGCCGTTTGATCTTTTGTGATGATGCTGAATAGCTGGTATAACTGGAGAGAAAACATTCCGTCATGATTTTTTTGTTTTGTTTTACAAAATTTTGAGCCAGCTAAGAAGATCTTTGAATTATCTTGGCTAAAACCAGACTCGAGCACAGCATACAATTCCTAGTCTGTATTTGTGTTCCTAAAGCCTGTGGGGAGTTTCCTCACGTCTAGGGATGCTTGGCAACACTTGCTTTAGTACTTAACTTTGACATGATGACACCTCTGTGTCCTTGCATGATTTGTGATTCATGATTTATTCAGTTTCATACAACTTTTCCCAAAGAAGCTTGGCCATGTTGTAAATTTGTTTGTGAAAATTTCACAAGTTTACTTTAGAGCTTAGGTCATGGAGTTTCGGTGTTTAAAGGTCCATCAAATGCTGTTGTTGTTTTTAATGATGAAGATGTGGTTATTTGTGTAAATTATGGATTTGTTCTTCAGGGGTTTAACCAGGTGTGACTTTCTGTCTCCCTAACACACACCACATCAGATTAGTCCTCTTCCTTTTTTTTTCTTTTGTTACCTTTTTTGTAGTAACCACCATTACAGTATCACTCAGGATGTACAGCTTCATGGGAGGGGGCCTTTTTTGTGCCATTGTGGGGAACATCCTGCTAGTGGTCTCTACAGCAACAGACTACTGGATGCAGTACCGCCTGTCAGGCAGCTTCGCTCACCAGGGCTTGTGGAGGTACTGCATGTCTGGCAAGTGCTACATGCAGACTGACAGCATCGGTGAGTCTCCTGTTCACCTCTTGAGGCATAGCAGGTAACCTTGCAAGGAGCAAATTCCAACATACATTTCATAATTTTCTTTTATTTGCAATGCGACTATTTGTCCCCCTTGCAGACCCTTAACTTTCTCCTGAAACTACTGTGCACATGACTATTATTTCAAAGAATTATAACAGATCAATGAGACAAAAAAATTGTTTTATAGTCCTTTTATTCTCAGTCCATATCATGTAATAAATGCTTTGCATTGTCAATATGGACTTAGTACTGAAGGGTGTCAGAGGATGGCAGATTGACAATTAACACTGGAGATGTGCTGGAATATTTCATAGATGTATACATAAATATCTGCAAAATATGGATTGCGTTTCATCATTATCTTTGTATTCCCTTTGCTTTCCCTGTCAGCCTACTGGAATGCCACTCGCGCCTTCATGATCCTGTCTGCCATGTCGTGCTTCTCCGGTATCATCGCAGGAATACTCTCCTTTGCCCACTTCTCTGCCTTTGAGCGATTCAACCGCTCTTTTGCTGCTGGCATCATGTTCTTCGTCTCTAGTGAGTCACGCTTGATAGCAGCAACCTCTACACCTCTGCTAAAGTAGTTATGGTCGGGATACTAGTGGTTGATCATGTAACATAACAGCCATTTTTGAAGAAACCTAACCTGTATGACTTGGTTCCCAACAGCTCTCTTTGTTCTGCTTGCAATGGCCATTTACACGGGAGTGACTGTGAACTTTTTGGGGAAGCGTTTTGGTGACTGGCGCTTCTCGTGGTCCTACATACTTGGCTGGGTGGCACTGCTCATGACTTTCTTTGCAGGTATGATGGTGATCTTCATTGTTTCTTTCTGAAGAATCCCATAGTATGCCTCACACTTTTCCCACTTTCCACACATTTCATTGAACTTGCCCTCAAGCCCTTAGAGAGTCTTAATTTCCAATTAAGTGAAATATTGCAGTTTATCTCAGAATATGATTAAAAACTCACATCAGAGACGCATTAAATAATTGTCAGTTTGGCAGTAATCTGTGTCAGGGTCCAGGCAGGAATCAGTGGCAGCTCAATGATGAGTTCACTGGTAATATTTATTCCCACAATCAAACGGACATTGACAGAATCCACCAACACACAGGGTCAATTACGGGCAAGCAAGGAGACAGGTACGAAGAGGTGATCGGAAACAGCTGGTAAAGGCTCGGTCAGAATACAGACCAGGTCCAGCATCTAAACTCTTGTAACAAGGCCGGGTAAACTTGCTTGGTGCAACCATCAGGCAGTTGAAGGAACTAATCAGCAGAACCTACAAACACAACCTAATGTGCAACACTAGAAACCAGGTGTTAAAGGTAAATGGAGGGGACACAAATGAGAACAGGAAGTCCCTTGAAAAGCCATAGCCCTGGAGGAGGCATGGCCATGAGCCTATGATTACAAAAAAGTTCAAAAACCCCACAAAAACACCCTTTCTAGACGGGGATGCCGACAGTTTATTTCTGTTACCGTATGCATCAAACATCACAAAACCAAGAAATTATCGCCCTCTCTTTGATTTTTTTGCAGGTATATTCTACATGTGTGCCTACAGAATGCACGAGTGCAGAAGAGTGGCTGGCCCACGCTGAAGTAAAGCAGAGACATTGTGTCTTGGCTGCAAGGGACATTAATTAAAAACAACATGCAACTGTAAAGTAATAAATGCTTGGATTTTGAATCTGAACATTGTCTTGTAATCTTATCGGAGGATCATCTGTGGCTGAAACAGTAATGTGTTGGGCTGCAATACAATCTCTCAAGCAGATTCAAATGGGAGGGTGGAATTACAGCAGTTCTTTGCATTGGTTCCATTGCAAGTTTATCAGAAATGTTTAGAGGACTGGTGAGAGGGTTTGCAAAAGATACTTTCCCACATGTAGACAGCAGTCAGCAATTTCACTGGATGTGGCTTCATTAGTAGCATTACATTTCTGCCTTTTCAGATTCAGGGAAGGTAAGCAGAGTACTGATTTTTGTACAAAAACTTTTAGTGC
Source organism: Carapus acus (assembly GCA_900312935.1). NCBI lineage: Eukaryota > Metazoa > Chordata > Actinopteri > Ophidiiformes > Carapidae > Carapus > Carapus acus. Next base: position 18,934 of record OMPJ01008629.1, on the reverse strand, counting down.
AGCAGTGTATAGTACCTCCACTATGGGCTTAAACCCTCAAGGAATCCCAGCAAATGAGTACTATTGTAAGGCAGCACGCACACAATAAAAACAAGTAGAGTGCCAACAGCCATGCCAGTTGCTTTCTGCTTCTGCATCTGTGATATCCCGGGGCGGCTGTACAAGATCCTGACGCAGTGCATGATGCAGTAAATGCAAATTAGCAGTGGTATCAGGCTGAGAACTACGAACACCTCCAAACGGATAAGGGGGAGGACTAACAGCTGCTCTTTTGTGAAGTTCTCATAGAAGGCAGTGGAGTTGCTGGAGTTGCTGAGAGATGGATGGTTGTGTGTGATGAACATAATGCTGCAGTGCGCTCCCTAGAGGACCCAGATGAAAGTGCTGCTCACTAAAGTATACATGGGCTTGTTGAATCGGAGGAACTCAACAGGATGGACCATGCCCATATATCGAACCCTGCTAACTGCCGTCAGCAGCAACGAGCTGTTGTAAATGGTGAAGAAGAAGAAGATGAAGGATGTGATGGAACACAGAAAATCAGGCAGGTACCACTACATGACAAAGGCAGCCTGGGGCATTTTCAGTGAAAGAAAGAAGAGGAAGAGAAGGTGGGATACAGTCAGGTTGAGTAGCAGGATGTTTGTTGCTCCTGCTTTTTTGTGGATCTTGGTGCTGAAGGCAAAGAGAGCCAACACGTTCACCGGAAGGTCAATCAGGAAGCAAATGATGTAAACTGGGAGAATGACCTCACTCCTCACTGACGACTCCATGAAAACACTGCATCAAAACAAACACACGTTTAGATGGTACAGCCACACACCCACAGCATCCTTTATAACAAGTATCAACCTGGATTGTGAAGCCTCAACTTCCTGTTACAATGTTGTTTCTGCTTTTTAACTCGATGTGTCTATCAATTTATGGAGACGTTAACATCAGTCGCACATGTCCACATTGTCTAAACTACAGTATTACTTACTGTATATGTCTGTATGTGTATTACTTACAGTATACTTGAGGTCCTTTGTGTCATGAGCTCTCTCTCTCTGCCTGGTAACAAACACTGACTGATTCTAATTACCTGCTCTGTGTGATCACTTTCACCTGCTCTGCTCTCGTTACCAACTAGCTTCACCGAATTTCCTGTCTGCCAGTATTTAAAGCCCTGTGTTTCAGCCCCTCCTTGTCAGATCGTCTGCAAAGCCTACGTTATTCCCTGTTTGCCTGCATTCCACTCTGACTCCCACCCGAACCCGTTCCTGCCTGATTCCTGCCAGCGTTTACGCCTGGACTCCCAGCCCTTCGGCGAGTAACCTGTCCTGTTCAATAAATTGAGTGAACGTGACGCAATTGAGGTCTTCGTCTGTCGGAACTGTGAGACTTTGTGAGTGATTTTGATCCCATAAAGGTGATTGCGCAACCAGTTACACAGTGACGCAGCGGCCCATTCATGTTGATCATAGTGCAATTTCAAGACGTCATCATGATTCTACTTGTCACAAACAATTTACAAACTTTGTAATCAGAACTGACAACATGGAGATAACTTACCTTCAAGGAGAATGCCCCACAAAACGCTAAAAATAATAAAGTGACACAGTCTACAGAACTGTCAGTATACTTCCACAATGCTGTGCACTTAATCATAAATTCTTGGTTTCTGGTTCCCACACAGCTTTCATTACCACCTGTAAACCTCAAAATGAAAGCTGAGGCCGAGTTCAGCATGACACACTGATCCACTCTTTTTCCTCTGTGCAGATGTCTTTGGTTGGTATTTTGTAAAATACAGGACTGAGGCTGACACTGGCATTCATATTGGACATGTTTGTTACTAACTAGGGAGCCTGCAGTTTCATGCAGGACTCCATGGCTTGGTCTGGAGGACAGAATGTTTCTTGCTTTGTTTTATCTACATGAAAATAACATGAGAATAACTTCATGATATCATCATGAAGTTATTTTCACTCATTGTGCAATCAGCACCCACCTCAGCCTTGTTGTTCAGCATGCACAGCTCTGCTTGCCTGGCGTCACCATGCGATCTTCCAGGCATGGATCTGAATGTGAGGAAAATCATCACAAGACTGTTTTCCCTTATGCACATTTGACACATCAGCTGTATTCTTTTGAAAGTACTCAGAATATCCCTCATGCAAAAGACCAAACTACAAACTAATGGAGGGTCAGATGTCAACCCTAATAAGCTGGGGATATTCTATCTACTTGGGGGTGGACAGCATGCTGCACATTGATGTATTAACCTGTATTAAATGATATTCAATAAATTATATTTAATCACCAGAATGTGAAATCTACTTGTGAGGGTAAATCAAGACAATTGACCTCTTTATTCAAATTTAACCAAAATGAAAATGGCTGACCACCAGTGTGCAAATCAAAGATTGTTCAAGAGGCAACTGTGTATGAATGTTTAACTTGCCTGAAGTCTCAGCTGAAAAGTCAATTGTTAAATTAACTTTACTGACCTGTTTTTTGGGGACATTTTGTACAGGGTAATGGCACCGCCAACTAGCACAGGAATTCCAAGCAGCAGAACCAGCATGTTTGTGTGCTGAGAGGCTGTGAGGGGAGAGTGTCATCCTCAGATATCTTTGTTTTGGACTGTGACCTGTGACACCCACAAGAGTGGAACTTACTTGTTCCTGTGTGATGGGTTGTAGGCAGCCGCAGCAGGCCGGTGCTGCCTTGTGAGTTGGTGGCTCGACACGACACATTAGGCAGGCGTCCAATCGCGCCAGTCAACTCTCCAGTCACCATGTCGTTCTCATCGATCGTGACAGAGGTGATGAAGGATGGGTGTGGGTCGTTCCCATCCACGGTCCATTGAATTGTAGCGTCGGGGGATGCAGCTGCTTGACACAAACACCTCAGCATTTGCCCCCTCAAGTCACAGGCGGACTTGGAGAGGATTTGTGGAGGATCTGAAGGTTTGGGAAGACCATTTTAGTCTATGAATACTAAGTTGATACTGAACAATAACCTCATAACAGCAAATTCGAAAATCTGTTATTGCTAAGCAGGCCATACTTGGCACAAACTGTTTCAAAGTTCCTTCCTGATGTGTGATGTGATCTTAGTACAAGTGATTTCCTCCTGAAATGTAGCCTGAGAAGTTTTTTTTTCTGGTTCTTGCCGCAAAGATGTGACATCTTCTACCATGTGTGATTTATTCATACCCTCTTAGCTGTGTGTGTAGTCTGTTATGCACCTTGTTCTTTATGTGCATTGCTTTTTCCTCTTTCTATTCCCCTTTTCCCTCTTCCAGTTTCCCTGTGTGACCACACCTTGGTATTCCCAAATAGCCTGAAGAAGAGGATATTCTTACACTGAATGACCAGATCCAGCCAAGCTGACTGCCGAGCTCCAGCAACATTCTGAGCCACACAGGAAAAAGAGGAGTTATACGTGACAAGGTCAAAAGACATTGTCCTCTGAGTGGAACCTATTGTGGCTGTTTGACCCCTGTGTCTCCAGAACCAGGTGTAGAAGTGTGGTTGAGGGTTACACTCAGCAACACACTCCATGGTAACTCTGCCACCTTCGCTAACCGATGCCTCTACTTTCGTCAGGGTCACAGTCACAGGTTTATCTGAGAAAAGAGGGGGTCAGGGTCAGAGCTGCATTTACGTTTCCTTGTGTATCTTCCGTGTAAGTTGTCACACAGCTGCACTCACAGATTACGTAGAGAGCAATTTCTTCACTTTCGGCTGTGGCAGAGTTAGACTGTGCAGCACACTTGACTTTACTCTGATGAGTTTTATATGTTGCTACTGCGCTCAGTGTCTCAGTGTACACCCAGCGTCCCTGCATCTGAATGGTGTGAGCTGTCACTGTGGGGTTTTCCAGATGAGGACCGCTGCTCCAGTGCAGTGACAGACGTGACGATGGGCAGGAGTTGATAATACTGCAGTTGACCCTGAATATGTCTCCTTCTGCTATGTTGTTTTCTTGTGTGGCAATCACTGGACTGTTCCTCTCTCAAAGGATTAAACAAAACGATAGACAAATCGATCATTGGTGGCGTAAAATGTTATCCTGTCCAACCTAGATGTCCTTCAGGCTTTGGTTGTACTCAAATCCAAGTTTGTTAATGACAATCACTCACCAACAACAATGGTTACAAGCCGATATTGCATTTGGTATGATTCGGTGATTGGGTTGACCCACACAAAAAGTTGGATATTGTTGTCATCTCTCCTTATGTCATCAATCCTAAGGGTGCAATCTCCTGCGGCAGCTTTGCCCACTATTGTCGTGCGTCCACTGAACCAGTCATCCACTGTCTCTGGGTAATACCTGTCATACACCTTTGGGCAGCACATGTTGCTACGCATGTACCAGATCACCCGAACGTGGGGTTGAGTATGACAAGGCACCTCGACGCAGCTACCCTCCAATGCCACAACCCACATGGGCACATTGCTTATCAGCTCATTGGTCTGTTGGGTCACTGAAAAAAAGATCTGTGTCATAGGAAATACTCATAGAGAATTGTCTGTTTCTCTGAAATGTAAGACACACTTGGCTGATGAAACTGAAGACAACCTGAACTTGTTGACTAATGTTGCTAAGGTCAGCACATGATAACAGACATAAAATACCACAATTGCAAAAGATAAGTCTACCCTCTCTGGGAGAAAAAAATGTTTCTGTGGATTTCAGCCAATAGGAATTTATCACATTTTGATAAGGTAGAATAATCCATACTTATTAAGTTGAGATGAATAAACTTAAAATTAACAATGAAACTGTTATTTTCAATATCTTTGTTAGGAAAAACCCATACATTGTACATACTCATACATACAAGTTTTTTTTTTTTTTTTTGCAGAGCAATAAACCTGATGTGAATAATAATGAGTGAGCTTACGAGTAAAAAGGTTGAGCAATCCAAGCAGTTGAAGTATCTCCATTAAATCATCCAGGAGGTAGCCGTGAAATGTAACCTTCTGACCTTGTGCCCTCTTTGACAGAATAAATGCAACATTATCAAATTTTTTTTGAAGAGCTGTGATAATAGAGGACAAGAGGACAGAAGTACAGGAGGATATGTAGACATGGCCACACATGCTTGTCATCTTTGTTGGCTGGGCGTTTGGTGTGCGCTTGTATCACTTAACATCACCTCTGCTAACACCAGAACAAAGTAACAATACGAATACGCAATAATTTCTACATTTGTGATGACCATATAGAAGACTGTGGTGTCGTTCTATACACATTTATAGATACAACAAGGCTTGAGGGTTGAAGCCTGTTTCTCAAGACCAAACTTGCTTATTCTGTGACTTGTCACCCAAGTTGGCTAAAAAAAAAACATGCAATATAGCAAGTAGTATTGTAGTAGTAATATGAAATAGCAAAAACAGTGGTACTCAGTAGTGCTCTTGTTTGGCTGTTAAGATTTCTTTACTCACCTCTTCCTGTACAGACAAGTTGAATAACTGTTCATGCAATGGACTCTTGCTATGTTGGTGCATTAACGCATATCACATATCCACCTCCCCCACCCACCACCCCCAAACACACACACACACAGACACACACACACAAATGTTACTCTCTCCTCAGCTCTGTGCTGTTCAGTATCGCACAGGAAGCTCACTAACATGATTACATATTCATCCCAATCTTGCTTTCGTTTTACATCATCAGGCGCAACATGAAGATACTTCCACTTCCGTGACATTATGATCAACAAATTGCTGTAATTGCCAGTCATTATTTGAACCTGACAACCACATAACTGAAATTCCCAGCTTTGGAAATGTTTAATTCATTAAAAAAAATGTGATAGCAAAACAGTTTCATGCATCCACAATAAAACATACATACAGTCCCTGTTTGGTGAGTGGCGTGTATACAGCATTTCTGTAGTTATGAGGCAGACAGGGATTTGTAAATGAACAGTATGTTAAGTATACATACAGGATTGCAGCAGTTGATATTTGGATATGATAAACTGAACTCTTGTGATATGATTCTTGTGATTAGTGAGTACCTAGAGAGGAGACATACAAAAAGATGCCTCCACAGGAGTCTATAAAAAGAGTAATTCAGTCTTTTAAATAAATGGTACAACAACAATATCATTTCATATCCTACCACAATAAGTATGATTGAAATACAAAGGTCATTAGAGCTTGGTTATTTCTGCACTGTGTTCCCGTCCTTGAATCTAACTTGTGAGTAGAGGCAATCCAGTGACAGCGTGTTAATCATTGAGCTCCTTGATATTCCCCCCAGCACGCTCCTTTCATCATCCAGGTAGGAGCTGCCAGGCTGATTCATGTAGATGTCCTCCTCTGTCTTCTTTGTTGTCTGCCTCCCACTAACCATGGCATAGTGCACGCTGGTGTGCTCCTCACTCTTGTGCTCCAGCACTGCATTACCTTGGTTCTGCAACATGTCAGTGTTGATGTAAGCACCTTCCTCTCCAGCCTCAAGATCCTGAAGTCACAAAAACAAAATTGCTGTAGGGATCATAACCTACAGGAGAGGGTGATGTGTAATAGACAAACCTCATTTCCATCAAAAGTGGTCCGAATTGTATTTGCCATGGGTAGCTTAGAATGGCTGGCACACTGAGCCTCCTTGCGGACTGTGCAATAGGACCTGAAACAGAGGTATTGATATCTTCGATCACCAAGACAGAGGATACAGTAATCACTATATCCTCCTGAGACCAGCAATTCATTTTTGTCCTCTGCAGAGGACATGTGTTTTTGGTCTGTATCCCTGAAGCCATACATGCCACCGCACCAATTCCTGTTGGCCCTTACAGAGAGCTTAACAATGATGTAATATGTGCGGAGGTTAGGGTTGGGGTTCCTGAGAGAGAGTATAAGCTATTTATATAAGATGGAATAATCCTGGCCCCAAAAACTAAGGTTCAAAAGAGTTCAGTTGTAAATGTACAACCCTAAAGGTGGTCAGAGTTCAGAAATAAATGTACAACTCTAAATGTGATTATATGTTCATATATGGGGTAAGGGTTAGCGCATGTATTTTCACCCACAAGTCTTATGTGGTGTAAAACAAAAAAGCAACTCACAAACTTCTTTTCCTCTGGGTCTTGATAAAATGATACAGAAACACACATGTACTGCCACAACAGACCTCTAATGGTCCAGATTATTTTGTGGTATTTACAACCGTCAAATATTTAGTGCATTATTTAGTGCAGCACCATTTTGTATTATTGTAGCATATTCAAGATTTGTGTTTAAATATGATGTGGATTCATTAATGGGTATTAGTCAAAGCTATGTAGAGATGATGCTGATGGGGCGGTGTGTTGAAATGTAGCACACTTCGTGTGGGTAATCCAAAAGTTGACTATACCTTGGAGCAAACAGCAAAGTAGCGATCAAGGCTAATGCCAGGAGACCAGCTAAACCAGCGATGACCAGTAACAGCTTCTGACCTTGGGGAGGAGATCAGACGAGTGTGTGTGTGACGGAGAGAAAATGAGAGAGAGAGACAGAGAGAGAGAGAGAAAGAGACAGAGAGAGAGAGGAAGGGAGGGAGGGAGGAAGGGGGGAAAATTGGGCCATCAACTTATTGCAGTGTGACCCCAAATCCAGTGTGAGCTGTAACATTATCCCACATAGTGGAGCTCTGATTTCAAGAGTCTTTGTTTAAAACCTCCCTTTTGCTTCTCTTGTTCTTCTGTTAGCTGCTCCCTCTAGGTGTCATCACATTGTATCATGATATGACGTCTTTTGCTACCAGGCATATCCATCCTCTGCCCAATATATCCACAATCTCTCTCAGTGATCCATCCTAATCTTGCCATGCTGAAGTTTTCCCCAAATCACTCCACGGTCATTGCTCCTCTGATGCTCTCATTTGTCTTACGTGGTCACTCCCATGGAAAACCTCAGAATTTTCATCTCTGCCACCTCTAGTCTCCTGTCTCTGAGACAGAACCACTGTCTCTTAACCAAACATCAGGCAGGTCGCACTACAATCGTGTTAATCTGTCCTTTCAGTCGTTTTTGTTCTTCTATCACAAGGTGCTCCAGACTTTCTCCTCCGTCCATGCCACCCTGCCTTCTACAGTTCTCTTTTCCACTGCCACATTACTGTTTACCTAAGATATCTAAAGTCATCCCAAGACATATAACATTTTCACCTGTCGACCTGCCTCACCTCCATTCATTCACACATGTATCAGACATATATTCTGCTGATATTCATTCCTCTCTGTCACTGACGTTGAGTTGTTAGGGTTCAAGTTAGTCCAGCACAAACTCTGATACTGTACTTTTAATCTTCTGCAATTTGAATTTCTTCTTTTCTACACCCACCTGGACTTCCTGAAGACTTCCCATGCTCCAGACTGAGGATGTAGATTTGTTTACTGCTGGCGCCGACTGAGTTTGTGCTGCTGCAGAGCAGTACAGACAGGTTTCTGTCCTGTGGAGGACTGACTGTGATGGTGCTCCTCACGCCAGTCTCATTCTGAGACTCGTAATTGAAGGCAAATTCGACAGTGTGATTTACGGGCAAGCCATCCAAATACCACTGCAAAGTGGGAACGGGGACTCCCTTAGCCTCACATGAGCATTTGATCTTGCCTGCACCACTGATACATCCAGAGGACGGGTGGATCTCAGGAGCTCCTAGAAGAATTGAAGAGCAAATATCCACTATGTCTATACACTGAGGAATAACACACAAAAAAATGGTTCTAACAAAACATCGACTTGTGTCCTCCTACTTGAGCTTGAATTCATCTCAAATGTAAAATACTAGAAAATTTTTCACATGTTCTTGATGAACCAACACTGCTATGGCGGAGCTGAGTAAGGTTAAACCCGGACATGACATTAAAGCTACCATGGCACCTCCTATTGCATTTATCTGTGCCTTGGTGCAAAGAAGGCAACCATTTAGGAGAAGTGACAAACCTCTGCCTTTCAATCAGTAACTGACCCCATACGTACCCTGAAACTGGATCTGTACAGTTGTGGAGTATTGATGTCCATGCTCGTTTGTTGCCTTGCATATGACGGAGCGATAGATGTTGCAAGCTGTCATGTTTAAATCAACTCCCTTCCCTATGAGTTGCAGATGTGTCCCGTCAATTCCAAACCAGGCGTATTCAGTCACTGCTGGATTGGCATCACTGCTGCATGTCAAAGTCACGCGACTGCCCACTGACACCGGGCCGCGCGGGATGACTGACACCTTGGTGTGTTTAGGTGCATCTGAAGAAAGAGGAAAGGGTAACAAGGTAGTCAACGCTAAGCACATTAACAATGCCTGACATAATGTCAAAGATCTATTGTAAAATTAATACATTTTGAATACATTTGAAAACATGAATGCATTTTGCTCATTTTAGCACTAGTTGTAAGAATAACATTAAATAGTAATACAAGAATAACATTAAACCATCATTGTGGGTTTCTCTTTCTCAACAGAAAAAGAAAGAACTTCACTAAAAGATGCCCCTTTATTCACACTTACATAGAACGTCTAACGTTATACTTTGGGAGAGCACAAATCCACCGGCTTTTTCATCATAAGCGGCAACACAGAAAATGGACTGTCTGTGATGATGGAATGAAGCATTGAAGGTCAGAGAGGAGGTCTTCAAAAATATGCCCAAGGTCTCCTGAGAGTCAGCAAGGTGCGGGATCCATTTCAGATTCGGAGGGTGGGAGAGGCATGGGGCTGCAGCAGAACAATTCACTGTCACCAATGTCCCCTCCTGCACTTTTTGTTGGAGGATTTTTAGAGTTGGTTTTGGAGGGTCACCTGAGAGGAAGATACAGCAGGAGAAGCCTCAAAACACATGCACTGTTTTTTGGGGTTGGTTGGAGTAGTCAATTTGAGCTCAACACTTACCTCCTTTGATCTCAATTCTTACAGAATTATCGAGGAAATTCAATCTCAATTTGGAACACTGCAGTCTGAAGAAATACCTCTGGGAATTTTCAGGCCGCATGTTATTCAAGGTTGTGGTGCAGGATTTGTTTTGCAGATTTCCTGTCAATTGTCCATCAAATTTGTATTTGAGCAATCCGTCTGAAACAAACACCTCCTTGCCCTCACTTTTCCATATCCCACGGCATCTGCCCTTCAAATGATCTATTTCTTTGTCTGGTACGTTGAAGGAACAGGGAATGGTCACACAGGATCCTGTGAACACCTCTATTGTTTGAGGCAGGAAGACTTGGTAGCTTCCCCACACATCACCTGAAACACAGAACACAGATCGATAAACAACACTTGCATGAAGTTGTCCAAAACTGTTTTAAGAGGATGTTGTGAATACAGCTTTGTCATTGTCAAAGATTTTATAATTAAGTTATGCGTGATTCAAGGGGACAGGCAGTTTCCTCTGACTGCAACTGAACTCACCCAGTGACAGAATGCCCACAAAGAGAATTAAAGCTTCAGACATGTTGTTTTCTGAATATTAAGGAATCTGCAGGTAAGAGATTAGAGGAGAACAGCAAATGTGTGTGAACAGCCATGACAAAAATACAGTAACTCAGTTCCACATTTTGAGGTAAAGCCTCTACTGGCCTCATACTCTGGTCCCTGCATTTCTTGTTGTATCATGTGGGAAAGTACTTTTCTACCTGTCCGCATTGTACCAGTAGGAGCGGGCAGCTCATTAAGGGGATTCAGTGTCTTGAGCAAGATTGTGACTTTGGGCTCTCTGAATGATGAGCTCATGTTGATACAATCTGTTTTGCAGACAACTGCTGCACTTCCTGAGACACACCACCACAAACGGGTGTCACCAGCATCTCTGAGACTGAGCTGTAGTTCATGGGCACTGAGTAGAACGAAGGGCTAATGGGACCTGTTTGCTACAAACTTCCTAAATAACAAAACCTAAAACAAAACATTTTAGAAATCATAGCCATAATCATATTCATAATTATAATCAAAGTAGAAATACTATGTGAAGGGACTGCTTAATGGAAATTATTTCCCACATTTTAGAACATGCATCGCGGACACCTTAACTGGCCTTAAAAGCTTTAGAGTACTTTTAATCTTAAGATGCAGATGTGCCTGTGGGCACAGCGTTGGTGACCTCTGGTTTAAATATTATGTATTAACAGACTTCATTAAGGAATACAATTTCATTCAACTTATATAATGAGGATATTTTTAAGATGCAATTAAAAAAAATGATATCAAAGACCAGTGGTATTAAGTAAATGATCATTCAAAAACAATTTACAGGAAATTGATAAATTAAAAAGGAAAAGTAGGTAGGTGGATGGGTGAGTGGATGAGTGGGTGGATGGATGGATGGATGGATGGATGGATAGATAGATAGATAGATAGATAGATAGATAGATAGATAGATAGATAGATAGATAGATAGATAGATAGATAGATAGACGGACGGACGGACGGACGGACGGACGGACGGACGGACGGACAGACAGACAGACAGAGACAGACAGCGTCAATTTTAACTTCACCTTACCTCTTGCGGTTGGGCTCACTGATGGGCAAATGTCCGATCTCTTAGTCGTGTGTGTAATTCCACTCTCTGCCCTAAATTTTGTGAAATGGGGAACTGACAGAATGGTGGAAATGGTACTGACCCGCCCCACAGCTCATCGCCTTCACACTTCAACACAATTTCCTCTAAAGACAGTCACACATTTTAACAAAACTAGCACAGCATACAATAAAGATGTGTGGCCGTTACTAAAAAATAGAATGATAAAAACTGTGTTGGGGCGTTAATTGGAATGAGACGATGTGTAAGGGTGTAAGGGTTTCTAATTTGGTATTGCATGAGGTATATGCAGGGTAGGTTTGCAACAAAGACTTAAACCTTTCTGCATGGTGGAGGCTGCAGCAACTAGTGGATAAAGTGTGATGAAAAACAGTGATATCACACGGGAGGAAGTGTTGAGAAAACAAAACTGTGTGACAGTGTAGCTGCTGTAATGTCAGCTTGTTTGATGTATCACCAACATTGTATAAATTTTCGATATAGAAATTCAATGATAGCACTCCTCCATCACTCTCCACCACATAACACTTGTTTATGTTGCTGTGACGCACAGGATAGAAGTCTGATGTGCTCAAATGTCATTCCTGGATTAAATGATTACCTATGGCAGGAAAACGTGACTTTTGTGTTTGTTTGCAAAGTACAGTAATCCCGCTTTATTGCATGTATGACATCATGATGCTCAGAATCCTAAGCAATTTTGAAAAACTGAATTTTCTCAGAAAATTCAGTTTTTTGAAATTGCTTAGGATCTGAAATTGTCTTTATCTGGTTGTATTTGGGCACATTATGTTATGATTTGGCTCTATACAAATTAAACTGACTTGACTTGATTTGACTATAGTTATTGATATACTAAAGAGTCACCCCAAGGACTTTCTCTCTGCCCTAGACCACATTTCCATGTCCTGTGCCAAATCTCCCCACACCAGTGGACAAATTTAGTAATGCTGTAATCTTTGTCTGAAGCTCTTTGGCCTTTATAGCATTCTCTCCTTTCCCCACAGCTCCAGCCAACTGCAGCCCCCTCAGCACCGACTCCAGGGCATCTGCGTTCTTCACAGAGTCCATCTGGTCTTTGTCTGCGCGAATCTCCTCCACCCAGTCCAGGTAGGCCTGGAGCAAACCGAGGTCATCCACAAAGTTTGCTATTATGCGGAGCTCAGGCCGCTGCTGCTCCAACTCCTTCAGCCTCCTCCTCCCAGCAACGCCAATGTCGTTTCCAACAATGCTGGTGATACAGGAAACACAATGTAGATCAGTTAACACCCACCTTTGCTGGTGAGACATGAACTCAGCAGTGGGTGGCAGTGCAGTGGTGTTTTCCCCTTTACGTGAGAGTCCTCAGAGACGTGTTTCTGCCAAGGCAGTTGACTATGTTTTCTGTCCCTCTCTCTGTGATGCCAGTGATGTCTAGATAAAGTTCCTCCACTGTGGTATTGTGCTCCAGGGCGCTCCACAGCTCCAAAACACCCTCAGGACCCAAGTTGTTGCCACACATGCTGAAATAAATGGAAATAGCACGCTTTAAGGGAGCAGTTCTTGTTCGGACATACTAATGAATAATGAATCATACATGCTGTCATGACTCACAACAGTTTTTTCACTTGGCAGCCACTGGACTTCAAAACCGATGATTCCAAAGCAGCAGCTTGGCTGTCAAGACAGTTGTACCTGAGGCTGAACGACAAACAATTGTGGTTTTATTGTAAGCCAGACATCTGAATACATCTTTTCAACCATAGTCAGTTTGCTGAGCTTGTGATGAAAGTGGAGGACACACTCACTAAAGAGATTCACAGCGGTGCAGGATGGGGCCTAATCTGTAAAGTCCTCTGGTGCCAATGTTGGAGTAGCCTAAATTGAGCTCCTGCAGCTTGTGGGGCGAAAACTGCAGCACGTAATGCATCGCTGCACAGTCCACAATGCTCAGCTTCATTTTAAACAGGTTCAGTTTCTTGATCTCTGGCGCTGCAAGGCGGGTCGCCTCCTTTGTGTGGAACTCCATGAGGCAGTGAAGAAGATTCAAGGCGGCCTGATTTTCCAGCTTTCTGTTTTTGAACTGGTCCCGGAACCACAACCCCAGCTTGGTGGGAACGTCCTCTGCCTCCTCTACTGGGCAAACAACGATACCGTCTAACTGACTCCCCAGTCGTGCACGGAGCATTCCCATGAAGAATCGTGTGAACATTTGGAGGCTCTCCACCGTGCCCAAGTTGAGATCTGCATTTTGTAACGGTGGTGCTGTTGAAGAACGAAACCGTACCCCAAAACACCAGAAATCCATGGCCTGGACTATGTCGTCCTGGTTGAAGAGGTTGACGGCACAGTAAAGGGCCGCCAGGTGCTCTTGGACAGTCAAGTGGAAGAAGGAGAACATCTCCACCGTCTCTTCTTTGAGAGGCTGGAGGATGTGGCAGAGGAACGTGCTCTGAATATCAGCTGGTGTGACTCCATATTGATTCAGATCCGTCCTGTCAAACATAATTTTCTTCTTCAATAGGTTTTCATATGCCAGCTTCCCCAAATTTGTCAGCTGCTGCCTAGCCAGAGCGAGAACCTCTACTCGAGTCATGCCTCTCTCCATGCTGGCCTTCAGAGCGTGATGCTTCAATGCTGTGAACAAGTAGCAGAAATACACCTCGCTGATGGTTCTGGGTGGCGTGAGTTCTAAAGATTGCGATGGATCCTCCTGCTGATTTTCTGAGAAGAACGCCGCCATTGCCGTACAGATGATGTAGCAATAGAGAGGGATGAAGGAAAGAACAAAGAGGTTGTCATTGCTCACGATGTAATCATATACTTTGGTGGCCACTTTGCTGTCTTTGTAGAACTTTGAGGTGTATTCTTTCACCTGGTCCTCCTCAAATCCAAGCACGACACAGCATCTCTGGAAGAAGCGTTTGGGAGCTTCAGTAGATGGCCTGGTGGTGAGGATGACTGATGCCTCTGGAAGAAGGCTTCCCTTGATTAAAGCCACCATCAAATGTGATACTGGCACTTTAGAGTCCACATTGATTTCATTGTCCTGGCTGTTCCAGTCCAAGGGGAATTTGAACTCATCCAGCCCATCCAAGATGAAGAGCAGGGAGCTTGGAGAGCTCAAAAGATCGGGTAATACCGTCTTAAGATAGCGGAACCGCTCTTCCAGTAGGTCTAGTAAGCTCAGGGGAGCTTTGACGAGGCTGAGCTCCCTAAAGCGGAGGTCAAACACGCAAGTGAACTCACGCATGTTCTTCCCAATTGCCCACTCGTACAAAAGTCTCTGAATCGCAACACTCTTTCCTATGCCCGCAATCCCCTTCACTTTCACTCTCTTAGGCGGTCGCCCTGATTCCTTGTTGGGTTCTAGGATATGACATGGTCGAATACGTTGGCAAGCCTGATGGACGTATATGCGAGCTCTTCTGCTTGCCATGTCGAAATACTCGTGCTGGCTGCTGTCAACAAAGTCATTGTCTTCGGTAACAAAAAGGTCGGTGTAGCGGATCTCAATGTGAGCAGCTGAGTTCGACGCCACGGCATCACCCTCTGAGTAACATTTTAACTCCTCTGTCCGTTTCAGCAAGGTTGTTTTATGGGCAGAGATTGGAACTGGAGTCAAACACATGGTCACAATATTATGACAGGAAAACATTTTTGTCATGGTTTAAATACTAGTTAAGTATCAAACATACCCCTGATAGTGGCCAACATGTTCCTGCCTGGTTTCACATTTTCTTGAGCTGCATAAATGACCAGTCGGGACAGAATTACTTGACATGACATTTTGTAAAGTAGATCTCTGGATAATCCTGCATCCACTTGTTAAAGAGAAACAAAACATTCTCACCTTTGTCATCTGTGTGTAAGTGGAATGCTTTGCTCCTCCCCTTGAACAGTTTCACAATGGGTTTTTTTGCCTTATTTCCCACAGATGCTGCCAAGAATATTAATTGTGCCATGGTAAACATTATTAGAGATGTTTGTGAATCAGGACATAATTGAAACAAACTGTCCATGCCCCACTTGCGCTGTTGACACACCTGCCTAGTATTGTATTTTGATTCTACTGTCATTTTGTCTATGATGTGTTATATTCAGCAATGATAGGTTTTGTTGTTGGCAATGAATATATTTTTCATCGTTTCTCCCAGTAATAGGTGTCATGATTAGGCAAGGCTTCATAGCACATAGTAATTGCACCCAGTTAATGATTTCTCCCTCTGCAATGTTATTGACTCAATACAATCAGTTTGCTCTTTGCACTGCACATTTCAAATATGTAGGGATCTGGTGTGCATCTGCATTTTTCTTTACTTTATCTGCATTTACGTCAAAACACCTCTCACCTTGGATTTTAACTGGTGGCAGCTCTGGCTTTGTGGTGGCATCATTTTGACTGTGCTTCTCCACCCAAACCTGCAGATCCCTGCAATAGTAATCCTGCACTTCTTGCAAGACCCCCAGAAACCTTTTGCTGCTCTCCTCAGTTGCACACACCATCTCCAGAGCCTGAGCCACGGCGTTACAGGGTGACTTCTCTAGCAAAGACAGGTAGTGCAGAGGGGAAATAACGTCAGCGTCACGCAGCCATCGGAGCAAAGGCGCTGGATGGTCCATTGTCCAGGTCAGCAGAAGGTCTCTGTGAGCCTGGATGAGTTGCTGAGATGAGGTCATAGCTTCCCAATGGCTGTGACAAGGACAATGAATGAAAAAGATACACATCTATGGTTAAAGGGTGCTCTTCAAAGCTTGTGCCATGTGCCGACTACATCATGAATGAACTCACTGTAAACAGACGCTTTTTCCAAACAGTGTCACACTCCTGTCTTATCATGCCATGTGCCGACTATACATCATGAATGAACTCACCGTAAATAGACGCTTCAAACAGTGTCACACTCCCGTCTTATCATGTCGTTTGAGAATAATGCGAATCTTGAGTCCTTTCCATGACGCCACTTCAAGGCGGAGCACTGTGACTCTGGGTCACAATTCAAACAACTCAAAGGGTCCAGAGTTCACAGAATTCAGGTCTTTGTCTCTGCCAGGGAATGCATTTCCTTGTTTGACAACAGAAACTTTTGGATCTCTTCCATGTTGGCAAAGTTGGAGAATAATGTGCCATACATTGAAATGTGTATTGCAACATTGAATTTGTTGTTTATACTGGAGGTTACATACTTATCTGAGGACTGAATTCAATCACTGAGCAGAATTCCACCGGCTACATACAGTGTTTGTTGACTAGAAGGAACTTTAAATTGTCAGGCATTTTGAATTGCCTCAATGTTGCAATGTGATTTATGTGGATAACTGCTGACCCTTGGCGGTAAACAGTTGTTGGCAGCACTGCACATTTGGATTGCTGCACTTCACTTTAATAACGTTTCCCCCCACCAATCTTTATGGCATTGATAAGTTCGCCGACCTTGCTATGGATCACTTCAAAGCGATCCTGCTGTCGTTTTTTCCAGCTTCTCTGGCACAATGTCAGGTTAGATTTAATCATCGCGATCGGTAGAGACACTGTGAAGCAACCCGATTTAGCAAACAAAGTCTCAGAGGAAACGGGCATGCGCATGTGAATGACACATCTATTGTCATTAGTAGTCTCTCAACCTTTTGGTGGAGTCTGTTTTTCATTGACTGCTTGTGCTAGGCCACAACACCAAAAAAGAGATCTACCAAGTGTGATTTGTAGACTCAAAATTGTACACATTGGGAGTCGGGAAACAACAAAGACCGCATAGTGAGATACTGAGAGTTGGAATAGATGCATTGAGTGGAGAGACATCGTAAGACAATGAAACAAGCCAACTTCCCCTCTTTGCTCATCTCCCCATCCTGTCTCAGCTGGCACAGCAGGGTCACAGTCATGCATGTGGACATGTTCACGCTTGTGTTTTCTGTGATTGTTGGTAAGTACCTCTGTAAAATGTGTAGAGATTTTTGTTTGTGCTTGGTGTATTACTGTCTGCTGCAGACCTTAGTCCATAGAGACTGGAAGAAAAAAAGCACCCCCATTGCATGAATGATTTCCAATTTTATTATTGAGAGGGTTGAATTTGACAAAATTATGTTTGATTTACAAGCAGCTTGTTAGATTTTAAAAAACGGTTACACGTTCCCTTATTAATGCCAAGTTGGTTATTGATTTATCTGTTTGTGTATACGTTGAAAACTAGCTAGCCCTTGTAGAAACGTTGTTGCATGTATGTCCCCATGATGGACCACGTAGAAGCTAAATGCAGTTTTGATTAAGATATGGTTGAAACAGAGAGAATGCGCACGGAAAATCATAAAAGCTCAAAAACAAAACTTAGTAATTTTGGACCACACTTTGATTTGGACCACAAAACTCTTTGATAGAGAAGTCAGTCACAGTTGATCAGCTGAAAATGCACAGTCCCTCCTTCCCTTTTCTAA
This sequence comes from Carapus acus, assembly GCA_900312935.1. NCBI lineage: Eukaryota > Metazoa > Chordata > Actinopteri > Ophidiiformes > Carapidae > Carapus > Carapus acus. Next base: position 993 of record OMPJ01008629.1, on the reverse strand, counting down.
AAATACATCCATTGCAACATTTTTCTGTGTCATCCCATGCATTTGCAAATAATACCACCAAGTACAATTTTCACATTGTCTGTTTGGAGATCCATCCCAGGATTAAAGAGGTAGAGAAAATCTGTATTTGCCAAGAATTCAATCGCTTTCTGGTTGACGATAATGATTTCTGCTCTTTGTCAGCAGAAGCCTTGTGGAGGGTCACCTGGGCATTCTCCCCTGTTCCCTCAGTCCCTGGCAGGGTCTCTGCGGTGGTGGGCTCTTGTGTGGTGATTCCCTGCTCCTACACCCCACCACCCTCTTGGTCTGGGAAGGGGAAGAAGGAGAAAATGGACGTCAGGGTGAGATTCAGGGGTGGAGGCCATATCTTCCCTCTACGCAGTACCGCTTTTAACAGTGAGGATAAAGATCAGATCAGCTGGGATTTTCGAGGCCGGACATCCCTTGTGGGGCGGATTGCAGATGGAGACTGTTCTGTGAAGCTTGAGAGAGCCACTATGGATGACTCCCGTGCATTTGAGATTGCTCTGAAGGGAGGTGATGATTTACTCTGGGGGAAACCACAAAGCTTTAATCTGGAGGTTTTGGGTGAGTCACTGACAACAAGTACCCATTCTCAGCAAGAGCGATCAATAGGTTTCCCAACGTCCAGAGAGCTACCTACAACCCTAACCTAACCTACAATCGTACTCTAAGACAGCTCGATAATACATACAGGTACATAAAAATAATACATGATGAATACATAATGTATTACAGAAAATGTTTAGATACCTTAACAGGTCCGGATTTTTACGAGTGAGAATTTAATACTTCACTAGATCCTCACAAAGTCAGGTATGCAAAAACATATTTACTGAGAAAATCAGTGTGTTCAAAAATGTGTAAAGGAAGCCACAATAAAGAACATACATGAAATGTTATAGAATTTAGCAATGTTATTAGGTAGAGGTTTGACAGAAAGACAATGTATAAAAAGTATAGAAAAAAAGT